>CAJQZP010000706.1:0-77500 GCA_907164705.1 Parnassius apollo
CCGTTTCGCTTTTATAGTGTTGGAGGGAAAATGTTCGTTGTTTGGTTGACCGTATATCTTTTTTTTTTAACATGGGGAAATGCCTACGCATACCCGCATCGCGGGGGCAAGGACGGGTTATGTCGGACTCGTACCGACTAAAACCCCATGGTGTTCCACCTTCGTCGCATATTGGCAGGGCTACGGGAACGCACACTTCCGCGGCCCTACCAGCGACTGCCGCCCCATGGCAGCACCTCCTCGGGAGAGGAATATTCCTCCCCGTTCTCCTTCCCAAGTAAGGCGCACCAGAACACATGGCACGCCTTCCTCCATGGCCTCCAATTGAATCTGCGCAACAGACGCCCCCCCCCGCGTCCGATGCGCGAAGGCCATGGGGCCAGGAAAAACGAGCACTTAGAAGTACTAGCCTTCCCGACCCCAGCGGCGGATCTGGTCTATGGCTCCGCCGCCAACCAAGATTCGGCTGCGGATTCGACGCCTCGCAATACCGACTATCCTCTCCCCCCGCAGCCCCATCACCACCGCATCAACGGTGCGGCCCCGTTTGAGTCGCGGAGGATAGGGCGAGTGGCGCATCGCCATTCCAACACTCCTCTTCCTCCGCGACTCCACCTCGGCTGCAGCGGTAGAGGGTGTGGAGTCCCCACTCGCTGCAGTCCACCAGCACACATCCGAAGTGGACTCCCCAAGCCCACTCGGAGTGGCCCCCTCAGGCCGGCCCTTCACCTCGGGCCAGCCACGTGGGTTCCTCTTTGTTCACCGTGGGAGACCAAGCCACGGCTACTAAGCCCCCCGCCACGACAAGGCGGGAACCCGTTCGGGGGGGTGACCGTATATCTGTGCTCGTTAGTAAATTTGTTACGATCTGTACCTGATTTCGTACAGTTTTATTATTTAAAAATTGTCTACTCTTTAGTGTTTATTTATTTACTTTAAGATAACTCATGTGCACTATGGTTTTAAAATTTACCGATCTAAGTAAATAATTCCAAATAAGTTTTGTCTTTTGTTACGCAAACGGTACAGCTTTACTAGGTGGTAAAATTCGTTTTCTGCGTAAGAGTCCGTCTGCGACCGGAACACGGCAGTGCAAACACCCTGTGCTTACATTTTAGTGTTCCGTCAGTGGTCTGAAATGTACAGAGAGCCAGTAGAATTAAAGGCTGGGAGGAATTCCATCCTAGTCCTCAAAAGTGACAACGCAAAGACTGCAGCAGCCACTTGCCTTCAACTGGTCTGTAAATTCGTTTGTCACCTCAGTTTTGTTATAAAAATAGTGGAATAATTCGTCTGCGGTATTTTTGATGAGCCGTGGTAGCTCAGATGGTTAACGCTCGCTGCAATATAACAGAACGCGAGTAACCCAGATTCGATCCCCGCCAGCACCAATGAAATTGTTAATTGCAATTTTAAGTACTGATTTACCACGTGCTCGGCGGTGAAGGAAAACATCGTGAGGAAAACCTGCATGTCTGAGTAATAAGATAAAAAATATTTCTAAGACATGTGAAGTTTTCCAACACGCATTAGGGCAGCGCGGCGGACACTTCCTTGCCCTAAAACCCTCTCAGAAATGAGGGGAGGCCTGTGCTCAGCAGTGGGACGTATATAGGCTGTAACATTACATTACATTTTTCCGCCTGATAGCAATCTGTTTAACCACAGACTTATAATACTTTGAGTAATTATTTAGAAAATGCTGCTGCAGATATCATGTGTCACTTCTCTCATTAGTCTCTTACGATAACAATGGAATGATGTTAAGTAGATTTTTACGCTTTCGCTGAATGGCGTTTGTTCCTAATTAATAAATAATATCACATTATAATAAAGAGTTCGACTCAGGTGGAAAAAAGTGTAGATAACTTTAATCGCGGACTTTACGTGTCCTTGCATTATTTTTATATTTTTTATTTCTTAGAGATGCAGAATTCCTTTTGATATATTTAAAAAAATCATCACTTCAAATAAGAGTTAAAAAATTTCGATTTTAAGTCAAACACTTTCATCGCCTCTATTACATTTATTGGAAGTGTAACGTTGCGAAAATGAACATCTCAGAAATTCTAATCTACATAAGTAGACGTACCATAACGGGTGTAAATTTTGTTCGACTTACGATATCTTACGTTACTTTACGATGTTTACAATCATCTCTAGTGGATTTACGTTACTCGTAAAATAATATGTGTGTCATGTTCTGGTGACCTAAAAGAATCCACTTTCTGACATTTTATTTTAACGCAGCGTGAATTTCGTATTCGTTCTCATAGTCAAATTCACTTATAGACATTACTACTGCGCCACACTGTATTTCTGAGAGCGATTAAATATATTTGACATTAGATTAACTATGTGTACGCACATTTTCAATCTCTTATAAACAAACATACAACCGATAGACCAACAAAGGTAATCTACCACTCGGTGATTTTGAAGTAAAATAAACAAAACTGACTCTTTATTATTACTTTGGTTATTAGGAAGATGTTGCTGTCCACCTCCTGATTTAATTTTCCTATGTCATCATTTATTACATGTTTTTAATTTTTTTTATAGTGTTGCTGTGACAAACGAGCACGTAGTCCACCTGGTTAGTGGAAGCTGTGACCGAAACAAATCTATATCTACCCTCCACTAAGAATTAAAGGTATATAAGTAGAGTAATGAATTCTATTACGCCGCCACAACACGGCAATAAAGTATAAGATTCTTGTATTATTTCAACTAGTTTTTTTTTTAAATGTAATGCTTTTCTAATTTTTTACTGTTTGCCATTGATGATTTATTGATCTGAAACGTGGTCCTTTACTAATGGCTATAACCTTGTTCTGCTGAGCGATCTATGACGAGGACTATGTTTGAAATTTCCCTGCGTGACAAACTTCATAATGATGACACCTGCAGTGAAACCAGATTAATCAATATAGCCTAAATAAACAGTAAACTGAAGAACCGATAACCTAGGGAGAGAAAGTTTGTGGAGTTGCAGATTTGTATTAGCGAGCCAAGTTTTGGGGATTCAAGTGGCTCAGGTACAGGTGTAGGTGGAAAAGCAAGGTCCCTCCACTAGATGAAGTGACGAACTGATAAAACAACAAAAAATTCCATGAGGAGACCCACATTCAACAGTGGACTTGTGATGGTTTGATATGATGATAAATATTTTGTATAAAAAGTAACTGTTAATCTAAACGCTTAAAAACCGATAACGAAGTAAACTTTTTGAAAATAATTTTATCCACTTACTGCATTATAAAGTGCAAAAATGCAATTATGAAATGTGAGGCTCTTTACAAAGTAGCCCTCACAGTGATTGCTTAAATTATAGTTATTTTAAGAGTATCCCAGGGATTGCTTGCGGCTTATTTCGACGCCCGGCAGTGTAAAATTACCACGCCAGTGGTTTTTACTCTTACCTGTTCTTATATAAGTGCCTCGGGCAAACTGTTACAAACCTTTAAATTATTTTATTGTCCTTTATAAGAACCTTTGTAATATTTCTTGTTTCCAATAATCGACAAACAAACCCCTTTTTTACAAACCCTTTATACTATTTCAACTCACTACTTTATAGAATATCTGATCATCACATTTTTATAACATTTAGATATGTATTAGTATATTATAAATAGTAGTAGTATATAATTATTGTTAAAACACGTAAAGACATTAATTTATTCATTTATTAAATGATGGTACTCATTTTTGGAATTAAAACAACTTAAAATTAAAAATAAATTTTAAAAAGTTAAATCAAGTTGGTTTTTGTTGACGTTTATCGTCAAAGAGCTAAAGTATAAAAAATTTTTTTATTGTTTGAAGCCAGTTTTAGTTTTTATTTTTTTAGTTCTATAAGGTAAAGGCTAAAAATAATACTATTAAAAGTATTATTTTCAACTTTTAGAGTGGAGTAAGGAATATCGGTCTTAATATCGTCTAATTACTTATATGAAAAGTTTCATTCCCTATTTTGCTGATAGAATTTTTTGGAAGTTTTACTTCAAATTTATAATAGACCACTCCTGAAGTAAAATATATTTTAATAAAACAACAATCATCAAAATCAGTTCACATTTGACGAAGGATTGCTCAACGTCTCGTCCTGTATCGATATTTCCTCCCATGGTTCTTGCATGTGGGGAAGACTACAAAAATAACCAGAAAGACCACAATAACCTCCAGTGGATAGCGGTATATCATCTCGAATATTTTATTTTTATTCAATAAGGCTTACTAACTAAATACATATAGGGACCTTATGATAACACAATTTTAGAAAAATACATTATACATATCTATTTAAATTAAAGGTATACCTAACATTCTTATATAATAAAAGACGTTGTTTTACAGAATACATAATAGAAAATTAAAATGTGAATCCAATGTGCCAGACTTTACACAGAGAGAAACCATCGACAGATAATAAAAGATCTCCTATATCCGGTACTGCAGTCACTAATCCATTAGCCAAGCGTGTGGCGATTACGGTCGTTACGGGCTGATAAAAATGACGAAGGCATAAAATGTCATCATCATAGTGTTTTTTATAGAAGAGGGGGCAAACGAGCATGCGGCTCACCTGATGTTAAGTGACTACCGCCGCCCATGATCAACCGCAACACCAGGGGAATTGCAGGTGCGTTGCCGGCTCTTTAGAATGGAGTAAGCTCTTTTCTTGAAGGTCCCCAGGTCTTATCGGTCCAGAAAAATCGCCGGTGGTAAACTATTCCACAGAGAGGTTGTACGCGGAAGAAAACTTCTTTTGAAACGTACTGTGGTGGACCGCCAAGCATCCAGATGGTGTGGATGGTATCGGGACGTTTGCCGCGTAGTGCGTTCACGAAATTTGGCGGCTGGGATTAATCCGAACAATTCCTAAGAGCACTCTCCATGGTATATGCGAAATAAAATGCAAAAAGATGCAACATCTCTTCGCGGTGCCAGTAAATCGAGCCGATCGGAAAGCACTCGGTCGTCGACGATTCGAGCCGCTCTGAGCTGGATGCGGTCAAGTAGAAGGAGCTGGTACTGGGGAGCCCCAGCCCAGAGATGGGAACAGTATTCCATGTACGGCCGAACCTGCGCCTTGTAAAGTTGCAGGCGGTGTGCCGGCATGAAATACAGTCCCGCTCTGTTGAGCACGCCAAGCTTTTTAGAGGCTAATTGGGCCTTCTCTTCAAAGTGACCACGAAAGTGCACGTCATTCGATATGTCAACGCCAAGGATTCCGATACTGGCTGAGGCAACAAGGGGAGTGCCTTGAAACTGAGGAGATACGACAAAGAGGTTCTTTTTTAGTGGTTAACACGCAAACTTGCGTCTTCTGGGGTTTAAATTGTACTAGATTTATTCACCCCCAATCCGATACTCTTTTCAGCAAGGACTGGACTTCAGACACAAGTTTGTCTCGGCACTCGGAGACGGCACTCGGAGACGGCACTCGGCCGGTGTAAAGAGCATCACCAGTGCTGTCATCTGCATAGCAATGAATGTTACGGGTTTGCAACATATCATTGATAAGCAGAATAAACAGCGTTGGCGATAGCACGCAGCCTTAATAGGCTTGCAATCGGAGCTTGCACCGTCCACCACGACCTTGATGCTCCGATCTGCAAGAAAGCTGGTGATCCAATCGCACAATTTCTCGGAAAGCCCATAGGAAGGGAGCTTCGAAAGAAGCGCTTTGTGCCAAACCCGATCGAAGGCCTTCGCAATGTCCAAACTAACGGCCAATGCCTCCCCCTTGGACTCTACTGCCTCCGCCCATCTGTGAGTTAGGTAGACCAGAAGATCACCAGCTGACCGAGCACGGCGAAAACCGTATTGGCGGTCACTAATCAGCTGGTGATCCTCAAGGTACCTCATGAGATTTCATTTTACAATGGACTACATTATTTTGGAGAACAAGGAGGTGATGGCGATAGGTCGATAGTTGGACGGGTCTGAGCGGACGCCTTTTTTAGGGATCGGGTGGACGAAAGTCGTCTTCCATGATTTTGGGACTACGCCTAGGGAGTAGGAGCACCGGAAAAGACGCGTTAAAACCGGTGCTAACTCTGGAGTACACGTCCTCAGCACAATTGGGGGGATTCCGTCAGGCCCACTCGACTTGTGGATGTCCATGGAGAGGAATGCTTTGCGAACCGAGCGCTGTGTGAACTGCACTTCCGGTGTGGAGCACTCACACCGCGGGATGGTCGGAAGCGTACTCCCCCAGTCATCGAGAGTCGATTTGGAGTGTTTTGTTTTTCATTCCATTCAAAGTCAGATTAAGAGAAAAAATATTTTATTTTTTATCCTATAAAAAATAGTTCTGAGAAAGAAACAGGATCATACGTATAACTATTTGAACACCATTTTAATATTAGCATTATAATTATATAGTAAATACTTTTTATATTAAATTCAATGGACTCTCAACGAACGTATTGAAAATGACGGTCATAGAAAATCATATTATATGTATATTAGAGAATGGTGGTTATAGAAATAAAACACGCTCCGTAATCTCAACAACTTTTCAAAACTTTTTTCAGAGTGTTCAAAAAAATTTATAGAAATACATACCTATATACAATATATACAAAATATTATATCATAATTCATATTAAAATTTATAATAGTAATATCCATATTTACCATAGCAAATATTACACTGGTGAAAAGAATACTAAAAATGGTTGTGCATATCTTGTTTGCCATTATGTATTTCTTTGTTGAAGTCACATTCCTTTTAAAATTAGCTAGCTCACTATTTACTGATAACATGTGATATACAATAGAAAGTCATAATTTACACTTTTCAACTATTTATTCCACCTCCTTGTTCTATAAAAACACAATATAAACAAAACCTATGAAAATAACAATATTAAAACTGAGAGCTACGTGCAGTGTTTATTCTGACTAATTATACTAAATGTAAGTTACATAAAAATGGGAGTGGGACACAGTCCCGGCAGAAATTTTTATATTTATGACATTTTTGCGCACTAAATATTCTTTGTGTTTTGTCTATAAACTATTCTAATTTGTTATGGCTCGTAATGTTTGTGGAAGATCATTACAATATTTGTAATCACCCTTTTTTACACAATTTTTCATCTTTACCCACATTTCTTTGGCTGAAGGAGGTCAGTGGCTTGATTTACATATATATATATATATATATATATATATATATATATATATATATATATATATATATATATATATATATTATAGGGTGAAAAAAGGTTAGATGCAGTGACAATCTGATGAAACGACTGTTTTATTTTATCTCTTTACCTCGGATTTAGTGACTCCCGGTTTGTGGCAATTTATGGGAAATGCCTTTGTTCAGCCGTGCACACATTCAACCTGATGGTATGTGAATAATGAGACCCATATACACATTTACCCCCCGATTGATTGTAGCCAAGTTAGTCCTAAGTACAGATTGATATAATTAATACTTCTAAACATTGCAACTTTTGTCTAAAATTTCAACTAGCGCATATTAACTATGTTTGGGTTAATTGTTTACAAAACAAGGCTATTCAAAGAAATAAAAAGGTGTTGACTATGTTAATCAAAAATTAAGTAATTTAACAGCAATATAAATATATAGCATATTTATAAAATTGTTTGGAACACAGCCCGAAAATTACTAAAAAAAAGTAAAAAAAGGCCCGAAAGGGCAGGTAAAGATTAAATTATCACAGCGGTGTTCCTCTAACAAGATTCTTGAAACGCTCGCCGCCTATCGTGAGCCTAGGCTAGTCATGCGCAACCGCGTGGCTTATCGATTAGAATTTATTATTTCATTGATTCATTACAGCCTATCAAAAGTCTGATGCTAAATATAGACCTCCCAAAAGATATAATAGCTGTATGCTATGCAATTTTATTTGCCATAGTTCATAGAATAGCAGGCGGGTCGACAAACGCATTTCTTTTATTACTTTGAGATTTTCTCCTATTTAATTTCCCTATATAGCATTTAACGTCGTGATACGCGGTAGTGGATTTTCTTACGCCGTCACTATACATTTTATTTCAAATAATTAGGGTCCACTATTGAATAAAGGCCTCCCGAAACATTGCCTTACAAGAGAGGGACATTTTCCACTGTTGCTACGATAGGCAGTCGGGTTACATTTTATTTCCTAGTTGTTACTAGAAAGACACTGCTTCTTGTTTGTATAAAGTATATAATATGCTTGCAGAATGCCTTACGACTACAGCATTATTAAAATAACTGACGACATTCGCTTTGGAATGGATAACCGTCAAGGTACAGTGATGATGTTGCTGGATTTCAGCAATGTATTCAATGCTGTAAATCACGATATCCTAATTGGTGTACTACATTCTATTAATATATCTCCAACAGCAATTTCCTGGTTTCACAGTTACTTACATACACGCCAACGTGATCAGGTATAATACAGAATGTCTTCATGGGTTGATACCTATGAACTCCCACAAGGTGGCTTGTTATCTCCTCTCTTATTTGTACTTTTCATAATTCCATTACCTCACAAATATCTTCTCTCTACCACATGTATGCTGATGATCTCCAAATATATACACAAACAACCGTAGAGGGCCTGCCAAAAGCACTTTACGTAAACAAGGACTAGTGCCTATTCTTGACTGAAGCCGATCTTATGGGTTAACTGTTCTGATATGTGCGGTGACGATTGCAATAACGAGATAGCTCCCTATCCTGCATTCAAATTTTATGAGTTGATAAAAAGAGTGTATCAGATATTTCTGTTTATTTCACAAAATAATTTTACATTTTTGTCTTTTCCATTGTCGTCTCTTGTTTTGTCCCAAGGGACAAAATTGTATGATGGATCTTACACAGCCGCCACGCGGTTAATTTGACTTTATATTTTCATTTATTATAATTCTTCTGCAATAACTATCAAAAGAATGGAGTCAATTTATTGAAATCACAAGCAACATTCAATTATAACTACCATGCGCTAATGGGAGCCGTGGTTCCTCTTGAGCAAAGCGCTCGCTGTAAATTTCACAGTACGCAAACAACGCGGGTTCGATCTCCGCCGGCACCAATTACATTGTTAATTGCATTTTTAAGTGATGATTTACCACGCGCTCGGCGGCTAAGGAAAAAATCGTGAGGAAACATGTATGCTTGAGAAATAAGAAAAAATTATATTACGAAGGCGTGTGAATTTCGCTAACACGTATTTTCGTAGCGCGGTGGACACTTCCTTGCCCTAAAACCTCAGATATGAAAGGAGGCGTATGCCATGTTATGGGACGTATATGGGGTGTAAATATTATATTTAACTTGTTAAATTATTATTTTATCAAGCTCTTGATAAAATAATAAATTGCATAATATATTTTTGGAACCGAACTATAAAAAATTCTGAAAAAAAACAAACAAAAAGAAACTTAATAATTTATAACTTAAAAGTACAATACTAATATTAGGCTTATTTGCTATTTTAAGTGTTGATTGACTCGATGGTTAGGGGAAATTTTCTGAAAAAAAAAAACTTTTTTTATAGAATATCAGGGCCACGAACAAGCATATAGTCCATCTGGTGGTAAGTAGATGCTGTCCGTAGACATCTAAATCCTCGATTACAAACCAAAATGCAGATACGTTGTCAACCCTGACAACTGGAATGGAATGCCTCGTTTTCAGTAAACTTAAAGCCGAATTCAAATAATTTTAAAGAATAAAACTAGTTACTACCTAGTTTTTAAAGTCAGGGACTGTAAGTTATTTGAAATGGAATTATATTTTTTACTATAGTCTTAAATATTTAACCCTCTTAATTATTTGAGTATCCTTAGGAATATAACAAGTCCAAGGTATACTAGAATGCCGTCTAAATATTTAAAATAAAAAACCTACCCCTCTTTTCCACACTAAGAAGTTGAATATTTTTCCAAATTTATATGGGACCACTTCGGATAAGTATAACCCATTTTACAAAAAAGCGGAATCATTCGGTATGTCTGAAATAATATACCTATGAAACCTAACCTATAAACCAATGAAATATAATATGTCTATTGGAAATGTTGCGATAAATTAGTTGAAGAGGATCAAATTATGTCATTCGAGTGTAGCATTATTAAGAATTTGGTGTTTATTTCTTATATTACTTCACTGTAATACATCGCTTTGAAAATATTTAATAATTTTCATACAAATTTTCTCTCTATGTTTTACCTCTCTTTACAAACGTGGCAAATCAGCACTTAAAATTGCAATTAACAACTCCAGTCAGGACCAAGCCCAGTTTGCCACGTACCATAAAATTTAAAGGCGGGCACTTATCTTCTAAACTACTATGATTCTTTCTAATTAATTGGCGTTGGACAAATTGCTTTGTTTTTTTTATGTTGATAGTAGTGACATTTATTGCTTTTTTATTTTCGCGATTTACATTCTATTATTTCCCTTATCTGGTGCTTTTAAGACTAATTTTTGAGGGTTTTCGGTGACAATAATGAATTATAATATCATTATTTAGAAGGGGATTGTCTTACATTTAGCATTCCGTGGGTGTCGGAAGAGGCAACATGAGATAGGAGATAGCAGCATCATCCTAATATCAATCTAAAATAATAAAAACGTTCGATGCTAACCTTATGGTACATTCTATGGTGGAAACCTGTGATCTGTTGTGTACTTTTGATAGGTTGTAAAGAGTTAAGGATGAAAACTTAGTAACATACATAGTAGAAAAGAGTAGTACTAATAGTTATTACCATAATTTATATTGAAATTGACTGACGAGGAGTTATTTAATAGTGTACGTTTGTTTCTTTTTTGTCAGGCTGGATCGGAGCCTGTTTTGCTGCAGGTGGTGTTGCAGTACCGGATGTGTTGCAACTTTGAAGTTGCCTCTATCACCGGTCTAGGTAGTTTACGCCTAGTTTTAGCGAGATCGTTATAATAGACGTCTAAAGATCATTGTTTACGCCTCTTAAGATACCTTTGGATGTTATGGATCATGTATCCTCCACCTACGCCACCACTACAGTTTTTTTGTTTACGAGTCTCGCTGCAGCTTATTATGGAGACCGATTTGCAGAAGATTTTAACTAAAATAGCACCATAATGGTGCAGACTTGCATATGGTGAGTGATGAGGACCAGAGTACTTCTTTCTGGTATAAAGGTATGATGGATGGCATTAAAAATTAATTTATTTAAAAACTGATATTGCCGTTGGTACTTAGACACAAAAGTAAATCTAGCGTAGTTATCTAAACTAAACTAATTTTAAAATCCAAATTTCAAATTCCTGACAATAGGAACCAAGAGATTGGTATTATCAATTTTATTTCGTGCATTGTACAGTTGATAATCAGAATTAAACAGCATCTTTTAAGAAATAGAGCCGTTCAATTCCTGCCGGCAGCTATGAAATTGTTTAAGTGGTTTGTTTGTTTGTTTGTTGTTGTTTAAGATGTTTTAAGTGATTTTCCTTTCACTTGGCAAAGAAGAAAACATCGTGAAAATTGCGTGTTTGAGAAATAAAAAAAAGTTCGAAGAAGTGTGAAGTTTGTTAAAATGCATCAGGGCAGCATGGCAAACACTTCCTTGCCCTTTAATCACTCGGTAAAATAAAATGGGGTCCTCTACCCATTAGTGGGACGTCGACGACGACGCTTTAACTTTATTTTTACATCAATAAGATATAGCTTTTATTTGAAATAGAGCAACCGATTTTTTAAATTTTTGAATTTGGATGTTATGGTCCATTGATACCTACATCTATCCTCGAACTATTTGTTCAAAATGCAGACGCGCTGTCATCCCTGAGGACTATGGTGTGCTTTGTTTCCATTAAAAAGGACTCCGGTTCTCTTTACTCACCATACGAAACCCAGCATTACTTACACGCTGTTACTCTGTTAGAACGCAATTTAGATTATATTACATATTTTGATAACGATAGGTTTTCAATTGGAATGGATTAAATACATCTTTTGTAGACTACTTACCTTTTTATATTTTTTATTATTATTATTAAAGAAAATTTTGACTGTCTTAGTAGAAAGTCTTTAAAGACAATTAAGAAAAAACTTTACAGCTATAGAATTAGAGATTCCGATCTTTTAACGACAAAGACATTCGCACTATATCCGTAAAGAAAATAGTCTTTTATATTATCCTATTTTTATATTATAATATCAATTTAGACACTTACATAGCATTATCATATTCAAACATGTGTTGGCGCTGCGTGAAGCCCCAAACATAAAACGAACTGAAACCTAAATTCCAAAGCTGATTTTCAAACTACTCTAGTATAATATAAAGAGTAAGTTCCGTAGCAGTAGTTCATATAATAATAATACAGACCGAATTTCGGCCACGGTGGCCCGCTTCAACGGAAACTAGCCATCGGCGCAGGACAGGATTATAGTGCCCAAATGTATGCTCAAGCACAGGTGCACTCTCTATTCCCTCACTCTCATAATCCGATGGGATGGGAAACCGACACGATCGAGAGAGATCAAGCGCAGGACCAACGGCATTACGTGCTTTCCGAGGTACGGGGGATGAGACACCGCCAACTTCCTGGCGCAACATTGGCATAACACTTCTAAATAAGAAAAATATATTACTGCTTTTGCTAAACTAAATTAAAAAAAAATTGTCAAAATCAAAACAAAATCTTTAAACATTATTTTTAAATGCCAATCCAATCAGATTTTATTTCATAAATGTTCAGATTAAATACGAAGCAAAGACAATTGTGTCTCCGCTTATACTTACGGTTAAACTTAGGGTAGTTCAATAATATTCTCTGCAGATAACTTATCTTAGAAGCTTTATCATTTACGTGAACTCTATAATAATAAAATTTATTAATATCATTTCAAAGACTTCCCAGCGCAGAATTGATAAAATCTTCAAGATCACATATATAATATATATAAATAATATATATATATATATATATATATATATATATATATATATATATATATATATATATATATATATATATATATAAATAATATATATAAATGAGGAGTCTGACGAATATGTTTACCTTTGACAAATAGTCTGACTAGGTAAATCAAAATTCGACCGAGAACACAATATAAACAAAAACCTATGAAAATATTGTTATTTTCATAGGTTTTGTTTATATTGTGTTTTTATAGAACAAGGAGGTGGAATAAATCGTTGAAAAGTGTAAATTATGACTTTCTTTTGTATATCACATGTTATCAGTAAATAGTGAGCTAGCTAATTTTAAAAAGGAATGTGACTTCAACAAAGAAATACATAATGGCAAACAAAATATGCCCAACCATTTTTAGTATTCTTTTCACCAGTGTAATATTTGCTATGGTAAATATGGATATTACTATTATAAATTTTAATATGAATTATGATATAATATTTTGTATATATTGTATATAGGTATGTATTTCTATAAATTTTTTGAACAGTCTGAAAAAAGTTTTGAAAAGTTGTTGAGATTACGGAGCGTGTTTTATTTCTATAACCACCATTCTCTAATATACATATAAAATGATTTTCTATGACCGTCAATTTCAATACGTTCGTTGAGAGTCCATTGAATGTAATATAAAAAGTATTTACTATATAATTATAATGCTAATATTAAAATGGTGTTCATATAGTTATACGTATGATCTTGTTTCCTTCTCAGAACTATTTTTTAGATAGGGTGGCAAACAAGCACACAGTCCATCTGATGGGAGGTGGATGCAGTGGACCATTACATCTACATTCATCGTTGACTAAGAATCAAAATACAGATGTGTTGTAACCCCTGAAGACTAAGATGTAATGTCACGTTTCCATTAAAAAAGGTCTCCGGATCTCTACAATCACCATAAGAAACACAGCAGTAGTAAGCTGCTATTTTACTCTAGTATTCTGTGAGAGCGTGGTCCTTCCTCGGTTTAGCTAACCCATTCGTGCTGCAACCATAATATAACTGCAGCGTGGCTCTTCCACATTTAAATCAACGTATAATGTTTATCTTGTGTACATGAATAATATTAATTAGTAATTTGTTAATAGTAAAACTATGTAACGTTATACTGGCTGATTAAATGATTCTTGCACTGGCTGAATAAATAAAATCAATTGCAATTTGCTATTTGTAATTTAACCAGTGATGTACGCTTACTGTTTGTTATACAATAGTTAGTTAAGTAAGTATACATAGTAAGTATAGGTGCTGACAGAATAACCACGTTTTAGATTATCCGCAACACCTGCTGAGTCTTGTATTAATTTAACTTAATGACTTATTATATTTACACGAACCCAAAACATTTATTAAAACTACTTTTACGGATTTTATCGCGTTTAATTTGTTTTATTTTTAATACCGACGTTTTCGGTGCTTTCCAGCACCTGCAGTCAGGGACGACTGAGGTGACTGATATCCCGATATCAGTATTAACCCGGAATACCTGCAGCTTTTTAATTATTCATTATGGTACGATCTACGCAGAATGAACTTACTGTGTCTTGAAGTATTGCAGTGGAATGCTCGGGTTTAGTTTTAATTTTATTAATTACAAAGTCCCAAGCAGATGGTAGTACCCAGCTTCCTTCTCTATTGAAATTAGGATGTTGTTTTCAATTTCAATAGCTTCACGTATCATCCTTGATAGGAATGATGTTCTTTCGGGAGGATTTGTGGATATTTGGGCTGCGTATTTAGCAGGGATGGGAGATATGATAAGGATATAGAACGGCGAGTGAATGCGGGAAATAGAGTAAATGGGGCCCCTGCACTCTATTGTGAAGAGTCAAAATGTGTCGAAAAAGGCACGTATGGCAATTCACAATGCTGTTTTGGTCCCTACTTTAACGTATGGTAGTGAAAGTTGTGTGTGGCAGAAGAAGCACCAGAGTAGAATGAACGCAGTAGAAATGCGGTCGTTAAGGAGTATGTTAGGGCTGAATCTGAATGACAGGGTAAGAAATTGTGTAATAAGAGAAGAGTGTGATTTGCACGATGATGTTGTGACTAGGATTAAGAAAGGAATGCTTCGGTGGTTTGGTCATGTGGAAAGAATAAATGAGGAAAGAGTGACAAAGAAAATTTATGTTGCAGAAGTGGGAATGGCAGAGTCGGAAAGGGACGTCCTAGGCGAAAATTTATGGACCAAATTGGCGATTTATTGAAAACGGGCCAAATTAGGAGTACCCTTAACCGACGAGCATGTATGCGTAGGTGTATGGATGTGAAGGAGGCGAGAGAGGTATGTCAGGATCGTGCCAAATGGAAGTCTGTAGTCTCTGCCTACCCCTCTGGGTGACAGGCGTGAGTGTTTATGTATGTATTATGATTCGTGGACTAACAAATCTAATGTCAGGGCCGTCTATGATATGATCACAAACTGCAGACTTCCCCGAAACGATGATGTTTTACGTCAGCTACGTAAAATATCAACGTTCCGGGAAGTCTGTCAGTTTGGATGAGCTGCCCTCACTTGGGCAAGAAGGCCATATTGACCTCTTAAAAGCTTGGCGTGGTCAGCAGATTGGGACAGTATTTTCTTGTCGACACACCGCTTGCAACTTTATAAGGCGCAGGTTCGGTCGCAAGTGGAATACTGTTTCCATCTCTTGGGCTGGGGCTCCATAGCGTCATCTTCCTCTAATTGACCGCATTCAGCTTAGACCGACTCTAATCATCAACGACCGAGTCTTCTTCGATAGGTTCGATTCACGGGCGCTGCGTAGAGATGTTACATGACTTTTCATTTTCTTTTCAGATCTACCACGTAGAGTGCTTTGTGGAATTGTTCGGATTAATTTCAGGAACGCACATCGCGGTATAACTACCGATACCATTCACACAAAATCTGGATGCTTTACGGTCCACCACTGTACTTTTGACTACAAATTTTCTTCCTTGTGCGACCGCTCTGTGAAATATTTTTCCACCGGCGATTTTTCCGAACCAATACAATTAAGAGGCCTTGTAGAAAAAAGCTTACTCCTTTCTTAAAGGCTGGCAAAGCACCTGTAATTTACCCCACTTTTGCAGTTATTTATGAGTGATTGTAGTCACTTACCGTCAGCTAACCGGTGTGCTCGTTTGTCCACTCTCCCATCAAAAAAAAAAGTCATTGTCATTTCGCTATATATAAATATCATGTACACTTAATTAACCGTGTATTAGCAGTGTCAGAATATCCACTACACCATATCATCCCGTGGATGTTGTAAGAGGCGACAGAGGGAAGCTGAAGTAGGCTATGGGTACAAAAATCTTCCTGATAAAAATTATATATAAAAAGCTGCGGTTGCCAATTCGCCTGCCAATCATGGCATCTATGACAAAACCCTCCTATGAAGCTATCTATGGGGTATGGTGATGAATAATGATAAATTGATTGGCTGCAATGGATAACGACAACTGAATTACAAAGGTCATTTTAGAGACAGCTTGGTTGCGATCAATTAACTCAAAATCATTGGACTAAAATAAATGTTAAAAAATTTGAAAGTACGGTTATGACTTTCAAGGCCATATACGATAAGGTGGGAAAGTGTGTTAAAAGAAAAATGTGTGGTTAGCAAAAGGATGTTGTGATTAGGAATAAATGTTGTAAAAGGAATGCTTTTGTGGTTCGAGTAAAAAGAAAAAAATTACAAAGCGAACCGATACTCTAGAATGAGGGGCATAGTCAGCACAAAGGGCCCTATATGAAATTTTATTAACCGTTGAAATAATACTAGTTTTTACGGAATTTATCGCGTAAAAACTAGTATTATTTCAATACGTAGTGTTCGCTTAAATATAAGAAATCATTTTATTAACCAGTTTGGCAATATACTGGAAGGTGAGCAAAATTAAGAGTTGCTTTAACCGGTGACTATGTATGCGTAGAAGTACGAATGAAGGAGGCGAGATAAGTGTGTCGGAATCGTGCCTAATGGATGTTCATATTCTCTGCCTACCTCTCTGAATGACAGGCGTAAAAGTTTATAGTGTGGTTGTGTGTGTATGGGTACATTAATATTTCATAAATATGTAGATCATTAATATGCTGCGGAAGAGAGTTGCGACGAGAATGGTCGCCATAGAATCGGATGTGCAGCCATCGATGACGAACCGGAGAGACTATTCAGTCAGGAAGTCATTTACTCGCTCAATAAGACCGGGGGATAAGCCGTACGCTGGAAGTTTACCCAAAAGGCTAGCGTGCCATCCCTGTCAAAGGCCTCTAGTAGAATGGAAAGTACTTCCCCCACTGTTCTCGAGTGTCTCGCCCATACTTGTGTGGCATACGCTAGTAGATCCCCTCCTGACCGTTTTCGGCGAAATCCGTATCGCCAATTACTGAGGAGGTCATTCAGTTCTAGGTATGCCATTAAGCGAGTGTTCAATATACGTTCCATAATTTTCCAGAGTATGGAGGTAATTGAGGTTGGCCGATAATTGGCAGGGTCGGCACGGCTAAATTTTTTTGGGACAAGCTACACGTTGGCCAACTTCCAGGATTTTGGCACTATTCCAGCCCTAAATGAAAGGCAGAACAAGCTTGTCGGCACAGGAAACAACTTAGGTGCACAATCCTTTACAACTATAGCCGTTATTACCATCTGGCTTTTTTCGCGTCTAGACACCGCAAGATTTTAAGAACATCCTGATTTGTGACACTAACTTTCGACATACAGGTCCCGTAGTGAAGTGACTTAGGTAGAACGGTGTTGCCATTGTCTAGACGTGAATTCGTAGGCAAAAAGAGCCATTCCGCTTTCTCTTTACAAGTCAACAAGTTCGATGTCTCATTAGAATGAAACGTCTTGAGATATTAAGTCAAGTTGCTTAAATCTAAGACGTTCTTAGATCCAAACCAAATTTTTATATGTGGTAGGTCACGAGTAGTAATGAGTTGTTCTATCTTAGTCATTAGGGGTGAGTACGCCTATACATTTTGATTTTCAATTTATTATAGTTATCGCGTGTACTGTGCATATCCTTGTCGCTCTTATTCTATAAAAAAATGCATGCATATCGAGGAGTATCAAAATGAACGTAAGAAAAGACATCCTTAAAACCTTTTTATCTGAAATCAATATACAAGCTTTCGCTTTGTTGAAAATATTCAAGTTTTGAGACATTATTCTTACTAATTGACGGATGCGTCATGCGCATGTGACTTTTTTGAAGAATATATTGTTCGAGATTCTTGATACTTTTTCAATATGTAAAGACGGAACAAATAACGATTATTTAAGGTATGGTATGGTATGTCTTAAAGTCTACGAGTTAATCAACTTAGGTGCCGAAATAATTAATTTTATCGTGGGATTGTCTTAACCCTTAATTAGGCGCATGAAAAAAATCACAAAATTAGTCGCATGGGGTCTCTATTGACCCCAAGGAAATAGTTAAAAATAACAGAACAAAGTATGTTTTATCAAAAGTATTAATTTTTGTTTGTTATAATCAATTTTAGTAACTGAAAACATATATAATAAATAACAAAACTTTTAATCTCTCTTTAAGCTACGCATTTTTCATCAAAGTTTGGATCAAAGTTAAAAAAAATTAATCCGATTTATCTACAGATTCTTCAATTCTGTATCCGACGCACCTATATACCCTAAAGTGTTGTTAACAAATATATTTACCACACTTTTTGGCATTTGCCGATTTTTCGTTGAAGAAAGCACAACATTTTATTGAATTAGATGTTTCTGGTGATCTTCTACAAGTGCTACTGCAAATTTTTTCAAAAAATATACCTTAATTTATGTGAGTGTTACTCTCAGTATACAGCATTATGCATTACCAGAACCAGCAATATATTGCTTCATCGTCGAACATATTTACCAGTTATAATAGTACGTCTTTTGCGATTCGTCTCAAAACTGCAAACTAAAAAAAAAAGAAAATTTAATAAAAATAAAGACGTAAAAAGGTAAAATAAATATGCAGCATAACAATACACAAATACTAATAGAAACCAATAACAATATACGAATACATACTTAGTAAAAACTACAAAAATTTAAACTTATCTCCGTCAAAAAGTGTTACGTAAGTGATCGCACGGGGTCAGTACCAAAAAGAGTAGCGACATCTGCGTACGCGTGGATGTTTTGCCCACGGCTAATTTGCTTATTCCGCGGGGAGTTAAAAGAGAGCGAGTGTGCTTCAAACATTCTAAGAAAATATTTTTCCAATTTGAAATTTTCTTAAGCCCATGCGCCTAATTAAGGGTTAACACGGTGCACGGTGAAGTGCAATTTTGTATGGCATACAAATGATTTTTCTGAGTATGCATGTGTTCTTGTGCTATTTAGGTAAGTAACTGTACCATTACATGAGAAAATAATAAAGTGAGAGAAAAAATTTTAAAAAAGTACTAATTAACCAGGAGCTTTGCGTGCAGTAAAACTGACACCTTAGTTATATCGCCATCAATCGAAAACTATTAAATTTTTCAGACGTTTTCCTTAGTGAACCCTCACCACCGCAATATGAGTGGAGTGATGAGTTTTCTTACGCCACCACCACGCGTCATGTAGTGATTTAAATATGAATTTCAAGAGAGTAATATAATATATTTTGAATTAATTGTCTTAATATTTTATAATTTATAAATGGTTCGTTGTTTGTTAGTTGTTTAATGCAATAATTTATAACAAAACAACACATAGCAATATAACTTCTATAATTAATTTTATTAGCTCTTTACATTCTTTCAAAAGATGTTTCTCATTTATCTTATTCTTATTTCATTATAAAGTATTGTAATTGGTGTGTACCGTCGCTCGTATCTTCTTAAATAATAAAGCCAACTGGAGATTATTCGGAGCGTGAAGTTCACGGTAATTTGCGGAATCACTCCCGAACCGCTGTTCCGTTTCCTACAGAACCAGACGTCTGGAAAATATTAACTACATTTATTAGAATATTCTAAGTTTTTCTGCAGTTTATTACTACAGTTAGGAAATTAAAAATTTACATTTTCATTTCCAAATAATAAGCAAAAAAACTAAGCCCTTTATCAATTATAATTCTAAAAACCGAATGCAGACTCAAACCAAAAAATATTACAAATTCTGACGTAATATAAATAAAAATTTTGCCCCCTTTTTAAGAAAATTCTAGTTATTTTAAAAATAAATTAAAGGTACTGTGGCCGTGGAAGGAAAAGGGGAGATCCCCGCCGGGCAAGGTGTTCTGCCCTGGGGGAGCGGCTCACACTCCTAGTGATAGTTCGGAGAAGTTCTATATATACTGTCTTCATGATTCGGAATGTTGATAGCGCGATTTAGGCTTCGGTGTGTTTTCGTTGTGGCGGCGACGACAGCGCCGCTACATCACCCCCTGCTCAGACCGAGGTCGTTAGTGCAGCCTTGTTGCCGACACATGTGCAAGTGCCAGTGGATTGCCTTGTAAGTCTGCGGTGAGTCGAGAAGAAGGCAAGTAATCTGCGAGAGTGCCGTGAAGCAGAGGCGAGCAGTAAGGCTCAGAGCCGTGCCGAACACTGTATAGCGCAGAGAGTAGCTTGAAGGAACAGGAAGCATTAATATTCCAATGCTGCGATGAACCTTGTGAAGCTAGATGGCTTGCAGGATATGAAGACTGCAGACGATATCTGGTCGGGAGCGATACGGTGGGGTATTATATGACGATGATGAAGCTTGAAGTTTCCGAAGGTTGTTTTTGGTTGCGTGTTCTGATCACGTCGGGGTCACCACTGTGGCCGTGGATGGAAAAGGGGAGATCTCCCGCCGGGCAAGGTGTTCTGCCCGGGGGAGCGGCTCACACTCCTAGTGATAGTTCGGAGAAGTTCTATATATACCGTCTATGATTCGGAATGTTGATAGCGCGATTTAGGCTTCGGTGTTTGCTTGTGGCGGCGACGACAGCGCCGCTACAGTACCAATTAAAAAGCTAATGAGGCAAAATCAGCAGAGTCAATTAGCAAACAGAGTTGATCGAATGACCTTCCATCACCTATGCAGCAATTATATTTTATACTGTAACATAGAAGTGTAAAAAAAACCGTTTCGGGAATAGATGTTTAAAAAAGTATTTATTATGTATATGAGCCTTTAACCAAGCCACCAAGTCATGCAAAAAGGCATTACTGCAAGCCAGTTTCGAGTGCATTACACGCATCGGTACAAAGCTCTCGGTCAAACCATCTGGCAGTAGAGACCAAAAAGTCTCTCGCCAAAGCGGTCGAGACAAACTTTTGTTAGTTTACACTGTCTCTGCCTGGTAAAACCAGATGGCTAACTGACGCGTGCCCCTGAGGGGAAAAGAGGACTTATTTGCTTCTCTTTTTGCTCGCAATTTGCGTCGGGACAGTAGCAACAGCGTACCATCCCAATCACCTCACTGCGGTACCTCTATGTCAGAAGTCCGTATCACCAACAAGTAGGTTCTTAAACCTTGCGGAGTCTAGACGTGAACTAAGCTAATGGAGCTGATGGTATACCAGATATAAATCTAAAGCTCTGTGAACCTGAGTTGTCTCTTGTGTTGACGTGCTTGTTGCGCCTCTCATTGAGGACTGGAATAGTGCCCAAATCTTCGAAGGTGGTTAATGTGCAGCGTGTGCTGTGCCTAGAAAAGCCGTACCGACCCTGCCAGCTATCGGTTAATTTCATTACCTCCATACTCTGCAAGATGATGGAGGGTATATTAAACGCCCGCTTAATGGCATACCTAGAACATAATGACCTCCTTAGTGACCGGCATACGGATTTCGCTGAAATCTATACGGTCCGCTAGAGATCTAGCGTATGCCACACACGTATGAGCGAGACACTCGACAGTGGGGAAGCACTTTCTGTTTTCCTGGATGTCTCGAAGGCTTTTGACAGCGATTGGTGCGCTTACCTTTTGGGCAAGCTTTCAGCGTACGGCTTATCCCCAGGTCTTATTGCTGGGGTAAAGGACTCTCTGAGTGAACGGTTCATCGTCGATGGCTGCACATCCGATCCTGTGGTTATTAACGCCGATGTTCCTCGTGGGTTCGTTCTCTCCGCATTTCTCTTCCTGTTGCATATTAATAATCTGCTTATGCCCAGTATCTACACATGTATGCAGACGATAGCACAGTTGTGGAGAGATACCAACCAAGTACCGGGGGCGGTCGGGATCAAATTCAGTCAGAAAGAGATGCTATGGTTGAGCGTGTGAATCTTACACTACAGGCAGTGTCCAAATGGGGTGTTACCAATATCGTGAGATTCAACGCCTCCAGAACATAAGCGTGTCTTTTCACCGCTAAAAGGAACCCGCTTACCCTGGCTCCTACTTTCCGGAATGTACACTTAGAGTACACTGAACGCCTTCAGTTGTTAGGGCGTCAACTACAGGCGGTTTATTGAGACCGGAGCCAAAGCAGCTGCAAAAAAACTTGGTGTTCTTACAAGGGTGGGGCCTTACTTCACGCTGGGGCAGCTATTTATCTTATATAAAGCGCAAGTCCGATCGTGCATGGAGTACTGCTGTCACATATGGGCTGGTTCTGCAAAATGTCACCTGGCGCCGTTTGACACAGTGGAAAGATGTGCTAAGAGGCTCATTGGTGACCCTGATTTGGTTGAAACTAATCTTGCCAGCCTCGAGTACAGGTGCAGAGTAGCCAGTATTCTATATACATTTTGGTGAATGTGAGCATGAATTGCACGCTTTAATTCCTCCCTCTCCTTTTCAACATCGGACGATCAGGTGGTGGGCAGCTCTTCACTCCCTTGTTGTCGATATTCCATCCATCAGATCCAAGCAAATTTGCTTCGACTTTTTTATTGCGTACAGCAAAGGAGTGGAATAATTTGCCGGCGTCTATCTTTCCGAATACGATCTGAGCATCTTTAAGGCACCAGTGAATAGGCTTTTGTTACGCTAAGATAGTGCGTGCGTCACCACTTACCACCGGGTGTGATTGTGGTCAAACACTGGCTAATATAAGTTACAAAAATTTTATGCAAATGTGGATCTAAATAAAAGTAAAAATTAAAAGTTTATTTTACCTTATAAATTATAATGGATATAGAAAATAAGAATTAACACAGCAATATGGAAATAGATACAATAATGATAAAATAATTTCTTTGTTATACTAAAATAATAAATTAATACATACTGTAATTCATTCATGGTAACAAGAATAATAGAAAATTGCCAGTACTCGCGTACGGCAGAAATTATAATAAAGCTATCAGTAATATTTTATTCAAATTTTATGTAAAGCAGTACACAAGAATAAAAAATACACTCACCATATTAAACACAGCTGCTTTCCCGGTCAAACCGACCCATTCGTACCACAACCTTATTAAAGATTCTGCATCGCTGTACCACGTAAAAATATCAGAAAATGGAATACAGTACGCAATCGCTTTCATTAATATTAGTTTTTTTTTTTTTGTATGATAATAATGTTCTTCAGACCGAATTTCTATCATGGGGGCCAGTCTCAACGGAGATTAGCTATCTGTGCAAAAACAGGACTATTATCATCATCATCTTCATTCATTCACAGCCGATTTAAATCGCTGAATATAGAACTCTGCCTGATGTTTGTGGCAAATATGATGGATGGTTACGCGGAAATGATTTTTGTATTTTAATTTTGTTCGAGGGTATATTTTCCAAGTGTTTATCCTTCCTTTGACCTCATGTCCCTTTCATACACACTGAAAGGGGAAAGGGGGTGGGAGGGGTCTAGAAGGTGACGCGATTCTTTCGACCATTGACACACGCGCCCGACCGAGGTGCATTGGTGGGAAAGCCGAGGCAATAACGGCTCGCACGCTGCCCTCGAGCGGCCTCTTGCCTTCGCGTCGCTAGTCTGAACCGCACCACCTGGGGCAGTCGCGCTCCAGAAGTAACCGTCTCACATAGTGTGAGATATCGTCGCGCATCGCCTCTTTCTTCGTACCGCCTGGATCGCATCTCTGGGGCACCCCAGAAAGAACCACCCTTACGTCGCATCACCGCAACGGAAGCGTCGTCTACCGCATCAGAATCACACCCCGATAAGTGTGTTTCCCAAGTATAATGTACTTGAGCGTTCATTAACTAACCCATCCCATTTTGTTTCTCCTAATGTGCTCAAGTAGAATTTTGCAAGCAATAGATTTGGAAGAGCGAGTGCATTGTCCGAAGTTGCCGCGTGTCAAGTCCGTCATCTTGTTGAGGCATAAGAAGCCAACCGCGTATACAGTCCACCCAGTATAACATTTCGCACAATAGGGTCAAGGCTTGACCTGGGAATCGAACTCGGGAACCCCTAGGCCCGCCGCCCAACCAATGGATATCCCCCTTGGATATCCATCACATTTGCCACGCTGGGCTTAGCTTAGCTGGTTGGCAAGTGCACTTTTCTTATTTCATAGTTGTTATTAAAAAGAAATTGCTGCCAAAGATTTCTTTCTCTTTGTCAACACGACCCACGTAACGATATGGGCTAGTGAATACTTCTACACGTATGTTGAGAGAAAAGAAAGAGAAATGGAAAAGGATAATAATGGTACCTTAGAGAAAACAGAAATAGAAGAAGACATACATAGCGTCGGGAATATAATTTAAAAAAAGTATCAGTCCCAGAATGGTAACGTACAACAAAGGACAGAAACAAGTGAAAAGCCTTAGAGGAGGCCTTTGCCGAAAGACAACTCGTTATGAGAGTAAACGACCCGAATTCTGAGAAAATGATTTAGATAGTTAATTTGTTTCCTTACCTCTATTTTCAACTTTTAAATAATTATTTTGTCAATAAGTTTAAACCAACAGCAATAAAGGCTTATTTTTTTATTTATAATTTAAGTCATCCTTGTGTCATATTAAACCAATTTTAGTAACCGTAAGTATTTAGTATTTTATATAACCCTTAGAGTTTAAACTTTCAACATTGAATTATTAAAAAAAAAACATTTATTTTACGCAACTTGTATTTTATAATTAATCACATTTTGTTTAAGGATTCCCATATTAGTCGAACCCTATAATTAAACCGTACATTCAAGCCGCAAATAATGGGCATTGTTAATAGACCTACTCGTGTTATTTATTCACGTCACGGACAGGTTTCAAAAACATTAAAATTACTGCGTAATTCAAGGAGATATATAATTGGATTCCATTTTAAAATAAGGGTAACAAACGGGCACACAGTCCACCTGATAGTAAATACCACCCCTTACTTCTATATTCGATTAAGAAACAAAATGTTAATGCGTTTTTTACTTGTGCGGACTGAGATGATTTGCCATGTTAACAGTAAAAACGTCGTTTTTATAGAATAAGAGTAATAAATGAGCATACAGTCCACGTGATGCTGAGAGAATGCTATGGCCCATATATATATATATATATATATATCTTTCCTCGATTAAGGATCAAAATGCAGCCCAAGAATGGAATGCGGTTTCAAGAAAAAGATTTCTGTTTCTGTACAGACCATACGATATAAAGCAGCATTATACTGTTGTTTTACTCTGGTACTAAAATGATAATTAAACATGCTTCAGCTTACAATTTTAATACCCTTTAAAATATCATCAAAGAAGAAACAGTGTTTAAGTTAAAGTTAATATAAACGTTCTTTATTTCAGCAGGTCATGTATCGAATAAAATTGTTTTTTCCAAAAGCCACTTTAATAATTTTTTACCTTAACCGGTTATAATTTATTTGCCGTCTTACGTTTGGAATTTTGTTAAACACTTGAATAGCCATGTCTTAACAATATTTTGAGTACAGACTTGTTTTAAATGAGGGCAAAATATTTATATAGGTTTCTGGTACTATATACTACCTTTGAGTTTCGTAGAAAATGAGGATCCTATTTTACGAATATACACCAATTTTTTTAAATAGAGATTTGCAAGAAACGAGTGGCCTCAAAGGTGGAACATTACTTTTAAACAACGTTTTGCGCTATAAAAGTACCGTTTGTAAAAGTACATATGCGTGATACATAATAGAAGTTTTTCTTGATGAGATTGAAGCTAGCCTTCGCAGAGCAAAATCAAATTTAAATATTTTGGAACTGACTTTATCTTTGCGATCTTTCTAATTTCAATGTTTGTCCAAACTAATACCTAAAGGTGTGGTGGTTTAATTTTGAGTTTGCTTCTTTACGGTACCTAAACTATTTATATTGCCAACCCAAGTAACACATCAAAGCAGTAAAACGGCCGACTTACAGCATTTATGTTACGTTTTCGAATTAGATTTAGTTCTACTGTAGCATAAATTTTTTTACGGCTTTAGATCCTAAATAGGTCCACGATAGTTGTTTAATTGCATTACAGGGGCATTACATTAGCATTATTAAGGTTAAAGAAGGTATAAATTGTATTAAAGAAGCATTATTATTGTCAATGAAGTAGCCAGTCACATTACAAAAGCATTATAATAGCAATATTATTGATAATGAAGATGTTAATTGCATTACAAAAGCCTTAGACTAGGAGCTATTTAATTCTTCAAAGTTAGAACTTAAATAAACACTACATCATTGCAAAAACGTCTCTCTTACGCGGTATTAATGTTGTGATACAATTAACGTCGTAATTTAACTGTAAATTTTTCTTGCAATATAATATATGGACGAAGGAAAACGGTCAAAACTGAGTGAGTGAGACGCAACCACATATGTTACATCAAACAAAATTTATAAAGTTTTTGACCGTTTTGTTATTTCATGCCATCAAATATCGGCTTGACTCACTGAAACTGAGAAGGGATGTTGCATCTCTTTGCGTATTTTATCGCATTTACCTAGAGTGCTAGAGTGCTCTAATGAGTTGTTTAGAATAATGTCAGCCGCACAATTTCACCATCGCACATCGCGACAAAACTCGCGATACCACCCATACAGTCTGCACGACTGGCGGTCCACCACTGTGCGATTTAAAAGAGGTTTTCTTCCTCGCTCAACTTTCTTGTGGAATCGACTACCACCAAAGATTTTCCGGACCGATACGAGTTAGGGACCTTCAAGAAAAGAGCCTACTTCTTTTTAAGTGGCTGGCAGCGCATCTGCAATTCCCCTGATGTTGCAGTTGTTCATTTGCGGCGGTAATCACTTATCCAACCTTATGAACCGAATGCTCGTTTGCCCCCTCTCCTGAAAAAAATATTACAGCACAATGTAGTTTACAGCTACTTAAGTTTCATTGCAAACTTTCACGCGCCTTCGATATTTTGTGGTTTTGATATAAAATGTTATATAAACGTATGTGTAAAATAACAAAAACAATTGTGTATTCCTAGTATAGAACGAAGTTTTAATATTTATCATAAAATTATTAGTTGCGTAGTATTAAGTTATATCATTATTATAATCATCTTTTGCTTTTATAAATTGGTCCGAATGGTAATACTTTTTACTTACAAAAAATTACAAAATGGTGTCGATCTATAGCAGCCCGGTAAGCATATAAAATGGCTAATTAATTCCACTAGCAGCATTCATACTCACACGTGAACAATTATTAAGCCAGAGGCCAGAGAGAAGACTTTTGATGAACCAATGCACCGCCATTGTCTATAAAATAGTTCATGTGTCTAAAAAAATATGATCAACAAAACATATGCATATGTTGCTTCTCCCCACAATATGGCCGACAAATGGTTTTATGAATGCAGTAAAATGAATGAATGTATATGTATGTATACTTTACGCATTGCAATAACTCACGTGTATTTGATTAAAGAGGTGTTAGCTGTACAACAGAATTCAGTTGATTTGTAAAAATGCAAGCATTATATTGACTAACGTGTATGCTGTTCAGGAGTACTAGGCTTTTCTTACAACATAAAAGTGCTATTATACAACAAAGAGCACTTAAAACAGCTCAAAGCTGTATAAAAGATTTTCGGTGCATCGTAATACAAGCAGCATTAGGTATTATCTTACTACTTAAAAATGCTATTGTAGACTCTAAGGCTGTAAGCTGCAACTAAAAGCTGAAAATTGTATAGCGGATTTACGCGTAATTATAATGGTTCATGTTAATACTATTTAACAGCACTTTATTAACTACTTAAAAATGCTATTGTAGATCCAAATGCACTAAAATCAACTGAATGCTGTACAGCTGTTTGCTGCACTAAAACTAAAGGCTTTACAAAAGCATTTTGATACGCCGTTATCCAACCGTTATACAGTGTAACGCATCATAATGGTTTTGAAATGCCAATATGAAACGTCAAGATGCTCGGTGTACTTATATTAGAGTTTATACGGAAGTTTACTATTCGTTTGTTAAAATGCTCCCTGTTTTATGGCCTAGTTTTAAGGCTTAGAAAGCCTGTATAATTACAGGTTGTGTAGTTTCGTCAAGCTCCCAGAGATGAGGCATAATATTTCCTTTATATACATGACAAGATCCTAACAGTTTAAAAAATTCAACTTTTAGTTAAGATAGTATGTTAAATAATTCTTTAAATGTGTTGTATGCTACAGACAAGAAATTTATACTGTGTAAATGGGCCTTAATTTCTATCACTTGTATAACACACGGCTTCATATCAGTTCAAACCAAAACTGTTGATATTTTTGATTTCTTAAATTTACGCGAACAACTAACGTCGAACGCGAACAACGAACGAAACGTCGGGATAATAATAAAAATAAATTAAAGAAATTAAACGCGATAAAATCCGTAAATAATAGTTTTATTCAATGTTGATATTTTTTTTAAATATTGAAATGTCGATACCTTGAAAATTAATCGTAATTTTGAGGGCGTGGCTTAGCCCTTTGTCGATGAAGCTCGCGGACGACTGAGATGAAAGTGACGCAATTACTTCATATGCGCAAATTGTGAGATAGCTATATCTAGCACGCGCTCGGAAATAAACTAAGAAAAAACTTCGTTTTGGATTAAGAAAATGGTGTATGTGAACTTAGATATGGTTATTTACTATGCTTTATAAATAATTACATAAATTTATTCGTAAAAATATTGTGGTTAGATGGAGTATTGTAACCAATTAGAGCCCAGTTTACATTTTATTTAATCAAGGAATTAACATGATATCGCGTTCTCATTTTATGCAACCCAAAGTTATAATATGGTCAAAAGTCATATATAATATACAAAACATTTTGTTTGTAACCTATGAAATTTAAATAAATATATATAAATAGAAAAACGACCAAATTTTGAGGTATACCGTGTCGTGATAACTCAGGCTAACCGCTTGCTGTAAATTTCACAGTACGCGAAAAACCCGGGTTTGATCACCGTTAGCAACAGTGACATTGTTAATAGCAATTTAAAGTGCTTATTTACCATGTACTAGGTAGTGAAGGAAAACATCGTGAGGTGACCTGCATGTCTACATGTCGGATGAAGAGATTTGAAATTTGCAAACACACATTGGGGCAGCGCGGCGTACATTCGAATGCCCACAGAAATGAAAGGAGGTCTATAAAGCATATAGGCTTTAAAATTACTTCAATTTACTTTTATTTTCTTCATCTACTCTTTTCTTCATATACTCTCACCAAAAATGTTTAAAAGGTGTCACCTCTACTGTATAATTTGCAGAGTGCATGAAATAATATTTAGAAATCTGTCATAACTAAAAGTTTGTACGAAAACTTCGTGCAAATATGTCGTATTTGTAACCGAGCTCCTTTGAGTAACTTTAGAGCGTCAAAGTTAAAATCATACAAAGCTAAAAGCTAAATATAGAAGCATGATAGATTTCGTAATTGTGGATGAAAAAATGAGGAGCGCAGTCGTAGATACAAGGGTTTACCGGGGGTCCAACGTAGGGACGGATCATTACTTGGTCTTATGTCGAATTAATGGTCTTTTTAAGCGTTGGCGGCATCGGACATCTGTGTCTACTACTGTGTTACAGCGTATAGGAATAGAGAAGTTAAAGGATGAAGATGTGAAAGAGAAGTATAAATGTAGACTGAGAGAAAATATTAGGTGTTTGAATGAGTTTTGTATGAATGATTTAGACTTGAATACTGTGTTGGGATAATATTAAGAAAGGTTTGGTGGATGCAGCCACCGAAGTATGTGGTGCAAGTAAGAGAACAAATGAAAGGAAAAGGAATATGTTGTGGTGGGATGATGAGGTGCGGGTGGAAGTTGAATCAAAGAAGAAAGCATGGTTAGATTTACTAGCAACTAAAACTGGTAATTCTGGTGGTATGAATGATGAGATTGAAAGAAAAAAGGCAGAATTTAGACGTCTAAATAATAGAGTAAAAGAAGTAGTTGCAAGGAAAAAGAAAGAAAGAACGGATAAGAATGATAGAAGGATATCTGATAATTTCCAGGCTAATATAAAAATGTTCTGGAAACTCGTAAGAACTGCCAGGGGAAATACAAAACAGCCTATAATTAATGCTATAAGAGACGAGAATGGATGTATTCTGAATGATGAAGTTTCGAATTTAAACAGATGGAAGGAATACTTTGAAAGCGTGTTTATAAGTGAAGAGTCGTCTGAATTAAATGAACAAGAAATTCCGAAAGAAGTGGAAAGGTGTATGGAGATAAGTGTAGATGAAATAATGAAAGAAATGAAAAGCATGAAAGCAGGTAAGGCAGCTGGATATGATAGAGTATCACTCAAGATGCTAAGGGCTGGAGAGGGAGTGGTGGCAGGCCTGCTGTACACCTTCTTTAATTTATGTTGGGAACTAAAATGGGTACCGGACGACTGGTGTAAAGCAGTTATAGTATCAATATATAAAGGAAAAGGATCACAGCAGGACTGCAAAAACTACCGTGGTATCAGCTTGCTTAGTATTGTGGGTAAACTGTATGCTAAGGTGTTAATTGAAAGAGTTATGAAAGAAACTGATGGAAAAATTTGGGATATGCAAGCGGGTTTTAGAAAGGGAATGGGGTGTACAGACCAAGTATTTTCCATGCGCATGATTGCGGAGAAGTTTTTGGGCAAAAACCGGAAAGTTTTTTGTGCGTTCATGGACTTGGAAAAGGCTTACGACAGAGTGGACAGGAATGTGTTATGGCAAACACTGAACTCATATGGGTTGAGCGCTGGTTTGATACAGGCATGGAGGTCTCTTTATAGGGATTCTAGTGCTTGTGTCAGGATCAATGGGGTCTACTCGGACTGGTTTGGCATCCGAAAGGGTGTCAGACAGGGCTGTGTGGCTTCCCCTTGGCTGTTCAACCTATTTATGGACAGGTGTTTACAAACTTTGAAAGATGAAGAATGTGGGTTAAGAATGGGCGAGGTAACCGTCAAATGCCTTTTGTATGCCGATGATCAAGTCATATTTGCGTCATCGGCGGCTGAGTTGCAAATGATGGTAACATTAATGAACTGGGCATTAAAAGAAAGGGGAATGAAAGTGAACGCAAGTAAGACGAAAGTGATGGTTTTTGAAAGAGAGGAAAGCAAAACGTTATGTGAAATAAGAATAGAAGGAGAGTTAATTGAGCAAGTGGATGAGTTTGTGTATTTGGGATGTGTATTTAGCAGGGATGGTAGATATGATAAGGATATAGAACGACGAGTAAATGTAGGGAATAGAGTGAATGGGGCACTACACTCTATTGTAAAGAACCAGAATGTATCAAAAAAGGCACGTATGGTAATTCATAATGCTGTGTTAGTCCCTACTTTAATGTATGGTAGTGAAAGCTGGGTGTGGCAGAAGAAGCACGAAAGTAGAATAAATGCTGTAGAAATGCGGTCTTTAAGGAGTATGATAGGGTTGAATCTGAATGACAGGATGAGAAATTGCATGATAAGAGATAAATGTGGTATGCAAGATGATGTTGTGACCAGGATTAAGAAAGAAATGCTTCGGTGGTTTGGTCATGTAGAAAGAATGAATGAGGAAAGAGTGACAAAACAAATTTATATGGCAGATGTGAACGGCAGAGTCGGGAAGGGACGCCCTAGAAAAAAGTTTATCGACCAAATTGGCGATATTTTGAAAATGGGCCACGTTAAAAGTACCCTTAACCGACGAGCATGTATGCGTAGATATACGGATGAAAAGGAGGCGAAAGAGGTATGTCAGGATCGTGTCAAATAGAAGTCCGTGGTCTCTGCCTACCACTCTGGGTGACAGGCGTGAGTGTTTATGCTTTATGCTAAGTACGAAAAAGTTTATACATGATTTGTATATGATTCTAAGTTGGTTTTGTATTACTTTATTTTATTTATAGGATAGGGTGACAAACGAGCACACAGTCTACCCGATGGTAAGCGGTTGCTGCGGCCCATAGACATCTACATTTTTCCTCGATTAGGAATCAAAATGCAGATGCGTTGTCCACAAATCACAAATAGATAAGAAGTGTCACCAAGTGACGACAATATCAAGTATAAGTTATATATTTTACCTCTCCTACACCGCCGTCTATCGAAAGCATTCTTATATGAGGATAAGTACGAGTATGGATGCCTATGGACCAAAGAACCCACTTACTATCTGGTAGACTATGTGTTTGTTTGTCACCCAATACTATAAAAAGCAAAATACTCGTGGGACAAAATGAAGTGATACATTATCTTACGCCACCACATCACGGCAACGAATCAATAATCTGTGATTGACTTTTGTTAAAGAATATGGATGAAAGCACGCACACAACCCACCTCATGGTAAGCGGATGCTGTGGCCCATCGACATCTATATCTATCTTCGATTGAGAATTGAAATGCAGATGCGATTCAGGTGGCTCAGGACCGTGCTTTGTGGCATACATTGGGGGAGGCCTATGTTCAGCAGTGGACTTGTATAGTAACTAACTGGACTTGTATAGTACTGTTCAGCAGTGACAGAGGGCTATAATGATGATGATGATGATTGCAAAAAATATGTTCATCAATATTACTAGACTTATATTAAATTAAGGCATCGTAATAAATTTGAGGTTGCATTTGTTTTAATTTAATTTATTAACGCCCTTTGATCCCCGGTACATATACTATTTGTATAGCCACGTGATCAGTCACGCAGAAACAAATAAATATGTTTCGAGTAAATATACGCAACGCCAACACCAACGTTGTATATCGAGGCTAAATATATTTTCCATTACTCTCAAGTTAGGCTGCATCGGACATTGCAAAGTCCAATTACAAAACCAGTGTTGGGTTTATTAGGTGGTAGGACTACTGTTCTCCCTAGGAGTCCGTCTGTGGTGGTGCCATCTTTTCAACTATGTATTTCTGTTTTCAAGTAATTCTTATATTGCTGTATTTCAGTCTGAAAGATACGAAGAGACAGTATAATTACAGTCTGTGAGGTATTCCTTCTTAATAATCAGAGGTGACAACGCTTACGTAGCTTACTTTTTGGCGGTGTTGGGAAAAGGGAAGATCTCCTGCCGGGCAAGGTGTTCTGCCCGGGGAGCGGTCAACGCTCTGTATGATAGGTTGAAGTTATTCTATATATTTTATAGTGTTTTGATTCGAAACTTTAATAGCGCGATTTAGGCTTCGATGTGTTTCGCTTGTGGCCCGACGACGGAGCCGCCACACTTTGTTCGAAGTTGTCTTCAGGTGTTCATTGAGTGTAGTAGCTACTTACTAGAGGTAGACTATAAGTTAGTTTTTCACTTAAATTTTATGAAATAAACATACATAAACTGTAAAGTAAAAATAATACTATCAATACTTCTCCCCGTTTACGTACCTATAACGAAGATTTAGTTTGAGACAAGTATTGGCTTCAATTCAAGAGACGTATTTATTGGTTTCAGTTTCTTTAAACGGATATTATAGATAACAGGCTGTTACACGAGCGCTATGCCGGGCGTAATTAAGCTTTAGATCATTGTTACAAAAGTATGATATATCCTATTCAACGATTTAATCTGCTTCTTTACTCAAGAAGGATACTCGCTGTTTAAGCGAAATTGAATCGCAAACTATAATTTCACATTTACTACATTAGTAAAATTATAGCTAAAGGTTATTTTAACATATAAATCTACGGGTGTCTATAGGTTCCAAAGCCATAATGTCGACACAGCCCGACTCATTAACCACGTCCAAATAGCTGCAGACTCCATGTTAACCATCCGCAGAGATCGTTATTCTCAATGACTAACGCATATCACGCTGAATGGCTTAGTTCCCGATTAAACGATCATGCGGGTAGATCTGTTAATGAATTTACCTTGGAATATGGTCTGACACGACCGGTTACTTCACCAGATGTGGACAGTCATGCACCTTCCACCCTCCTTGTTGGACCTTCTGCTGACTTCTTATCCGGATGGATATCAGGTCTACGTCAATGTCCCTTTTGGCTCTTCGGACCATTGTCTGATCCGGAGTACGGTGCCTCACTCACATTCCCATCGTGGTTACGTTCTGCAAATTGTCGCCGTGTTTGGAATTACAGTTCGGCCAATTGGGACAGGAGGCGGTCTTTTATTATCCCCTACCCTTGGGGGTGGGTTTGCTTCTCGCCGGATAATCCCAATATTGGGGCTGTTTCTGTCGCTCATGTGTTGCTTTAGGAAATGGAACTTTTTTTTACATCATCTGTGGAACCTATCGGAGGCAGACTTTAACCATGGTTTGGTCGCTTCAGCAAAACTGCATCTCATCATAAGACTTGCTATTGACGCCTCGGGATGCAGTTACCAGCGCTCCTAAAAAGAAGTGTTATTCCGCCTCCAGGTTCTTCAAAATTATCATAGCCAAGGCAAAGTCAGAGAACATCGGCAGAATTGGCGAGAAACTAGTTCGACATCCTTTGGGAACACGTACATAATTGCACCCGTTCCTTAAAAGAGGCAACCGCTCAAGTTCGTCCAACTACAGGTCTATCGCTATCGTCTCCTTGTTCTCCCAAATAATAGAATCAATTATAAGCTCATGAGGTACATTAAAGATCACCAGCTGACTAGTGGTCACCATTACTGTTTCTATCGGGGTCGTTCAGCTGGTGATCTTCTGGCTTACCTAGCTCATGGATAGGCGGAGACATTAATCCAGGGCCCCTTTGATTACTGCCGGCCGTTAGATTAGACATTGAGTAGGCTTTGATCGAGTTTGGCACAAAGCGCTTCTTTCGGAGCTCCCTTCTTTCGGACTTCCCGGGAAATTATGCAATTGGATTACAGGTTTTCTTGCAGATTGGAGCATCAATGTCGTAGTAAACGGCGTATGCTCCGATTACAAGCCTGTTAATGCTGACATTCCACAAGGCTGGCAAGCAAGGCAAGACTAGGGCTCGCCTGGAGCTTTGAATGCTTAGAAAAAAAATTGCTTTGGTTTTTCCGCGAAATGTTTCGAAGTTGTAGCGGTTGTGAGTAAAGAGGTGAATTTGAAATACTCTGAATACGTGTACATATGTTTTTGTAAATATATTTGATCATTATGCTTGCTTTGTTGAAAAGAAAATTGTAATTGAGTAACTATTTGTGCCGAAGGAAATAATAATTAATCCTCCTTTTGTTTTCACATCTTGTTGGCATTGTCGAAGATATTTATTTTGGAAAAAAAGGGAATATGGTTATGTGAATATGGTTATGGTTATGTTTATCATTTTGCTTAATTAATCCGTTTTGATCAATGCGCATCGGGCAATAAGTTTGTTATAGTTTGTTTCAAGTTTTGCATAGTAGTTTGAGTATTGATGCTTTGAGGCTTGGATGAAGCATAAGCATAGAACTGCATGTTTGGAAAAGCTACTCATATGACGGTTACGTGCGACGCGCTCGGCCGCGTGACAAACGCCTCTCGTGCTTTAAGTGACAAGAGTTTTGAGTTTTGAAACGCTAAGAATGTGTAAACCGAGAGGTGACCGCTTCATGTTGGATATAGATTAATTGTGCGCGTACACCGGGGCGAATAGAAGTATGAATAGAAATCGGATATGTTGAAAAATTTTTAGTAGAGCTTACTGTCAGAGTTTGTGACATTTTACATTTTTACGATGTTGCTCTTAAAATGTGTCCCTTTTGTTGTTTGTTTTTGTATTTGTGTTTTTTTTTCTTGTGCTTTATTATTGTGCTTCGGTTGCTAGTAACTCACCATCATATTCAGAATGCGGCTAATTTGCAGCGGGAGTCTTGGATTTGGCTGGCCGACGCACTATTCGGAGCGTCATTTTTGGGAGCATACCTTGTGGTAGATTGAGGGCCACCATACCGCAGCCGATGATGGGTGACTTACCACCCGACCACGTCAGGGCCATCCGACTATTCGCTGGAGTCGGAACCGACTTTGCTGGCCCCTTCATCGTCAAGTCCTCCAACCTACGTAACGCGCGTTCACATAAGGCCTATCTGTGCGTTTTCGTGTGCCTCGCCACTAAGGCCGTTCACTTAAAACTTGTAAGTGCCCTCAGCACTGAAGGCTTTGTGGCCACGCTGGGCCGCTTCTTATTGCGTCGCGGTTTGCCGGACCTGATCCGGTCGGATTGGGGAACGGATTGTAGGGGTACGGATAGATATTTGAAGGAGTTCGTCAAATTTATGTCCTGCAACCGGACTTATTTGGCTGCTGCGATGTCCGGGAAGGGCGTCCAGGGGAAATTCGACTCTCCGGCTTGCCCACGCTGGGGCGGTGATTTGAGGCGGTAGTTCGGGTTGCAAGAACGCATCTCCGTCGCGTTAGTGGCCGAGGTTTTGGTTGGAGATTCGGTCTTGCAACGTGCCGCCGCGACCCTATCCTGTTTGCCAATTTACTCGCGGGCATAAGTCCTTATACCCGGGACTGGGGCTTGTTTACGCCAAGTTGTGTCATTTGAGGCTTGCGGGACGCGCGTCTCGAGCGCAGTGAGGAAACGGTTGGCGTTGCGCGGGAGGCGGGAGCTCCCGCGCAACGCCAACCGCCCCAGTCAGCCAGAATCCTTGAGCGGTGAAACCGCACCGGTTAGACGTCGGGCGTTACATAATAGTTGTTGCACGACGCCCGGGTCGATTATATGTCGCAAGCATCTTACAGTGTTATCTTAATTTGTTTTCGTGATAACGAGGCCGGAATAATATAATTATTGTTCTAACCGTTTTAAGTATTGTTTGTGATTGGTATACGGTTGCAGGTGGCCGGTGTTTGGACTTTAAGGCCTAAAGTTTGGTTAATTGTGCCCACCATTTTGAATTACTATTGAACATTTGGGTCTAATTAGACCGCCTCGAATTTAGTTGTCTGTTTTAAACGTGTTACGTGACAAGAGGCCTACTTAGAGTTTGGAGCGATTAAAGGAACCTTTATGCCGTTTATTGCATCGACGAGTTATTAGTGCGTCGTTTGATAGCGTGATAAGACTTTTACTTTGTCGAGAGAACGCTGAACGTTGGGTCTCCAGAAGAGACCGCGTTCTTCTCGTGGTTATAGTTTTGTGCTAAGTGAACCTGGGACTTCGAACTTTGACCAACCGTCCTTAAGATGTGCAGCGTGTCACTTGTTTTAAAGTCGATTAACGTTGATTTGGTTGAATTAGAAGTTAATGAAATGTACAATAAAGTTGATAAACTAATATAGTGAAATTAGAAGCAGAAGTTTCAATTGGTGAACACCCCCCTGGATGGATCCCACATTTGGAGAGAGGCAGCGCCTTGGGATCTGCAGTCCAGGATCAGCGGGGATGTCAGGTTACACATTGCACACACTACTATACACTACTTACATGCACATCACTTCCCACCTGACAGGTCAGTCGGTAAGTGGTGCTTGCTTCTTTGTCAGCCATTTTTGGAATCGTTATCCATAGGCCATTAGGGTTCCGCCCTTGGTTGCTCGTCGAGGAGATCACTCGTGGGCCCTGGTCCAGTCGACTTTTGTTGGGGAAACTGAGGGCGTGTACAGGTATATTAATAAAATCATTCCATCACTTCCAAAATTAAAAATATTTTACAATAAATATTTTAAAAAGAAAATGAAATGCATAATGATATAGATGTATCACTTATAGATTTACAAAAAAATAAGACAATGATATATATATATATATATATATATATATATATATATATATATATATTCAAAACAAAAAAGACGAAAACTAAAAACTAAAATTATCATAAAGTTACACTCCTCGCGGTGTAATGCCAAGAAGCGCTGGCCACGATTTCTCGCTGCCTTTATGTTATCAAAATTAAATATATAACACTAATTCAATCTTCGTCCCTAAAACTTATTTGTACCAAGTGTGTTAAATCTTTTAAAGCATTTTGAAGCGGGAAACAAGTTTACGACTCTTATTCTCTTACTCAATAAAGAAATTTTATAAGCAAAAATGCTGAGCACAGAAGAAGGGAAACTGCAATAAGTTTTGCCTAATATTTGTTTAAGTCGTCGGGACTTTTTTGATATCGTGACAAAATTGACGTAAGTGCCTAGTCGGCGTAAATGTAAGAAAGATTTAAAAAAGATCCATAATTTTTTTAAATTTATTTCAATTAACATAATTCGTTTTTCCAATACTCATTTTGTTTTCTTCTTACCATAAATTGTTTCGCTAATTTTAAATAAGCAATAAAAATGGTGTATTGAGGACGATCTGATTATCCTTGAACACAAGCACAGAGTACTTTGCCTCTGGGACACATTTCGAACAGTAATTACATGACAAAATTCCTCCCTCTTTCTTCCACCATCAGACAAACAGGCGAACAACATGTCGACATTATACGCATTTCCTAACTAAGCGATTTTGGGTGAGCGATGGGCCTAAGGTTACCGAATTCAAATTCCCCGGTCGAGCCTTAAGCCTATTACGCGAGATGTTACACCAAATGGACTGTATAAGCGGATGGCTTCTTCCGTCTCCACAAAATGGCGACTATAGCATGCGGTTTTCCTGACAATGCACTCGCTCTTCCCTAAACGAACTATTGCTTGCCAAAGTCTATGAAGGAACCCCGCTTGATCACGCTAGGAGAAAAATGAAATTGGAGCGGATTAACTAATTAATACAATAATGTCAAGCGGGCTTATAACTGGAAGTTACTCACCGAGGTGTTGCATCGATGCGGCTTGGGCGCTTTGTTGCTGCGGTGCGACTTCTGGCGGATTCTCTGGGGCCCCAGAGATGCGTTCCTGCCCGGTGATGCGATGGAAGAGAGCGGTGCGCGACTATTTCTCACACGAGGTGAGGCGGTTACTCGTGAAGCGCGACTGCTTCAGGCATGATGCGGTTGAACTAGCGGTGCGCGTGGGCAAAGACCTCTAGGACTCGACTGTCCTAGGCGGTGTGGTTCCAACTGGTTACGAAGATCACGTGACATTCTAGAACTATCTTCTTTCCCTTCTCACCCCACCACGCCGGTGTGTCGATAGAACGGTAGGTTTTTTTGGAAAGGACAAACGCTTTGGCAAGCTTACCCTCGAATAAAATAAAATACGAATGGTTTTCCGCGCAACCAGATTTACTTTTCTGTTCGCAATACGTACAACAAACAAAGGAGTGGGAGTTATTTGCTAGCATCTGTCTTTCCATCCAATAGTAGCATATGCAAGAGTAAATAGACTTTAATTAAGCTTAACTAGTGCGTTTTACCATCTTCAACTACGTCACCGATCAAATTATGGCTTATATTTTTAATCCTATTATAATATGTATAGTACAACGGCGGAGAGCCATGTCTAGCTGCAGAATTTTTATGGCGAAAAAAGAAAAAAGATTGACCTATTTATTTATTAGGGATCTAATAACGTGCATTTTTTAGATTTAAGATAGTCAAGAACCATTTATTTTATCAATTTTACGCTTCATTAAGAATTCTAGAGAAGTTTTTCGCATACAATATAGCCTAGGTCATTGGCAATGTTCTTTACCTAAATGTTAAATTTCTTCGCAATCCATTCAGCCATTCCAAATATTAGCCCAGATAGACAAAACTTCAAAACATAGTTATTATAGCCATTGCTTTTCTATAATTTCACCTCATGTTAAATGATGATGAAGAACTATTATATTTGCGCATGCCTTAAAGCCAACCATATTGTCATCAAAACTTCATTATTATTGTAATTTTATCCAGTTTATATTACGATATTTTCTGTAATTGCAAATTGTTGTGTTGTGTACGTCAAAGACTTATGCCAATATAGAGCGTTACTATCTTCTTTATTCATTACTTTTTTGATTTGAAAACTCTGCTATGCAATGGCTTAGCTTTAAAATGAGCCGCTGAAGGTCACTGGTTCAAATCACATACAGAACAAGTTTTTAATATTATCTACAAATTGTTATTCTGGTTCTGGATATTTGTCCTTGTGCAATTCGTGTTTGTAAAATGTCACTAAGATAAAAAAGAAAACCGTAGTAACGAGGTAATGTATTGTAGGAAAATATAAAAAAAATTACTTAAAGCCAAATACATTTAAACTTATTTGTATTTCCAAAAGTATAAAAGCTATGTATATGTAAAATTCGCAAATTATTACTGGGGATTTGTGGCGGACTCACTCTTCTTTTTATAAAACTGTTGAAAAAATTAATATACAGTTCATTCGATGGCAAATGGCTACTTTTTATGTATTTAGCAGTTCATGGATGCCTGGACCCAGCTTCAAACAAAGAAGTCTACAGATACGTAATTACAATTGAGAAATGAGATGGCATGCCTTCCCTTCAGAATGAAAAACTTCAGACTGCGTGGTTTTTATTAATCTTCTTTTATAAGTCTCAAATAAATTTTAAAAAATTCGCGAAATATATGATATTTAATTGGCTCGCTATAATTATACTTACTTCATCATTCTTTTATACAATTCACATAAAAAACACAAACAACCAAAATAAACTTATTTAGAAAATAAAGGGCCTACAATGAATATAAGGAAATCTCAAATTATATTTTTTGGTTTAATCAATTTTATTATCAGTTTCTTCGTCTTCGTTTCCATTATTTTTTATAGAATAAGGGAGACGAAAGAACATACAGTCTACCTGAAGGTGAATGTATGGCGTGGCACATAGACATCTTGTACATCTTTTTTCCCATGGGGTAATATAATAATGCCTACATCACCCGCCTTGTGGGGGCAAGGACGGGTTAAGTCGGACTCGCACCGACAAAATCGGTGTTTGAACCTCGCCGCATATTGACAAGGCCACGGAAACTTTCTCGCATACATCCGAGACCTCATCAGCACAGACGACCCAAGGTAGCCCCTCCTGAGGAGATGACAACTCCTTCTCCTTCTCTTTCTCCAGTATAGCGCACTAAGCTTGCTTTCCTTCCCAGCCCTGAACTCCACCTGCGCATCGAGACCTCCGAGCCAAGTCCGCGGAGGCCATGAAATTAGGAGAGTCGAAAGCATCATCCAACCTGACTCCACCGACGCATATGTTCTTTGGTTCCGCCGCCAACCAATTTTCAACCGTGAAGATAGGGAGAGCGGCGCCTCGCAATACCAACATTTCTCAAACTGACTGACTAGAAGGAAACTTTGGACTAGGCAAGCCCACTCGGAGCGGCCACCTCGGGCCTCCCTACACCATTTTTTTTTACGGGGGGAAATCCTCATGGACTGCCTCTGCCTGGGGAAAGGCGGAGGGGTGTGCCGGACTCTTACCGGCTAAAACCACCCCGGTGTCTCCTCGCACGTTCACGCGAGGGGCCGCGGGAATCCAAATTCTTCCGCAGCCCCACACTAGTGCTGGCCCGGTCTGTACGGGCCTCGTCTCCCTGCACGGGGTAGTGAGGTGTTCAACTACCCCCGTGTATCACCTCAGAGGCGCGCGCCGACACCCACGCGTGCCTCCGCCTCGGGTCCATCGAATAGGGGGGCGGGGGCTTCCCCTAGTCCCTCGCCCCTGGACTCATTTATGGGGGCTGGAAAAGGGCGTTGTCCGCGCTCCTTCTGCGTCCGGTGCGCCTTCTGCGGACAGGGAAGGGAGTCGAGATCTCCCTCTCCCGTTCCGCAGTTTCCTTCTGCGACATCACGTCCTCACAGAAGGACACCACTGCATCCCACGATTCTGCGCTACCGACCATCCTCCGCACCAAGGCCGACAGCGACAGATCGCCTCGTACTTCATTTGTGAGGACACGGCGCTGCTCCTCCCAAGCAACACACTCGGCGAGCATGTGTTGCGCCGTGTCTTCCCCGCAATGGACGCAGTGGTGGCACCGAGCGTCCGGCTCCCTGTCTATGCGGCACAGGTACTTGCCAAAGCAGCCGTGCCCCGACAGCACCTGCGTCACCCTAAACGACAGGGAGCCATGCCTTCTCCCGAGTCAGTCGTCGAGTACTGGCCGGATCGCCTCGACGATAGCGAGGCCGGCGGTAGGGCGCAGAAGCCTTTGCCGCCATTCCGCCACCAAGACCTGACGGAGCTCCTCTCGGCGCAGCGCGATCTGTCGCTGCACCGGCCTCGAGCCCCGTCCCCGCTCTTCCTCGCGCCATCGATATAACGACGCGAGTACTTTCGCCTCTAGGTCCCAGGGTGGGGATCCGGCCAGGACGCAAGCCGCCTCGTAGGAAATCGTACGATACCCGCGTATGACTCTGACGGCCATCGCCCTCTGCGGTTTGCGCAGAATGGCGAGAGTGCTGGCCGTCATGTCCATCGCCCATACAGGGGCCCCATACAGGGCCATGGACCGCACGATTCCCACGTACAACCGCCTACAGGCAGCGCTCGGGCCCCCCAAGTTGGGAAGCAGCGTTGAAAGTGCGCCAGCTGCACGCATCAGCTTGGGCGCCAGCCGCCGGAAGTGGGGCCCAAATTTCCATTGGCTGTCGAGCACCAATCCCAGGTACTTCATGGTGGGCTCAACAGCTATCCGGGCCCCGCTGACCACGATGTGCGATCCCGGCGGCGGCGCGCGTCGAAGGCCATGAAACATCATGGCCTCCGACTTGTTAAGGGCCACCTCCAGGCCCAGGCACCGGATGCGGTTTACCACTTGTGAAACCGCAGCCGTGGCAACCCCGGGCAGTGACGAGCGTGTCGTCTGCATAACAGGTCAAGTCAGCGCCCGACGGGAGCTCACCTCTCAGCACCCAGTCGTAGCCAATGTTCCACAAGAGCCGGTCCCAAGACCGATCCCTGCGGAACACCGCACGACATGACGCGCCGACCAGCGCTGTCACGTCCCCAATACGTGACGCATCTCTCCTCAAGGTAAGCCCCTGTTGTGCGGTGGAGGTAGGGAGGCACGCGATGGTAATTAAGCGCCTCCCGAATACAACTCCAGGGTAGGGTGTTGAAGGCGTTGGAGATGTCTAATGACACCGCCAGCACCACCCCACCCCGGGATACTGTCTCCTCCGCCAGGGCCCTCACGCGCGTAATAGCGTCTATGGTGGAGCGCCCGCGACGAAAACCAAACTGGTTCTCGTCCAGGTCTGGCCCCACTCTGCACAAGTGGCTGACGAGGCGATCTGCGATGATACGCTCAAGAAGTTTTCCCGCCTCGTCGAGCAGCACTATGGGCCGGTACGCGGACGGTGAGTCCGCGGGGCGCCCCCTCCTTCCTGAGTAGGACCAGCCTTCCCTCCTTCCACACACTGGGAAGCTGACCCTGCTCGAGACATGCCGTTAAGAGCCCCCTCAGCTGGGGCTCCAGCTCCTTCAGAGCCAGGACGAGAGCTCGACCAGGAACTCCGTCGGGTCCGGGCGCTATGTTCTTGGCCCGAAGTCGCGCCATGGCCGCTCTCATCTCTGCTTGCGTCACCTTGGGGACATCGGTGCTCTCTTCCTCTGGAGAGTCTGTGGCTGAGGGTGAAGGCATCGCCGGGGGAACGTGTCCCACTCGTTCAGGGAAGAGAACTGATACCACTGTCTCTAGCAACTGGGGTTGCATTGTTTGCGTTAGTGGAGGCGCCCAGGAACGCAACTTGCCCCCGTACCCAACGGTAGGGGCGCCCCCCACGGATCCCGATCTAGGGACCCCAGCAGCTCCTCCCTGGCACGCGACTGCGAGTCGCTGATGGCCAGCCACAGAGTCTCCTTAGACGCGCGGTACACCTCGTAGAGCGCGTCCTCCTCGACGGAATCCCGTCCTCCTCGGCGGAATCCCGTCGACGCCGTCTCCGGTATCGGGTGTACCGGCGACGGGCCGCAACGCACACTATGCGCAATTGCGCGATCTCGGCGGTCCACCAGTACACCTGGTGCCTTGCGGACCGTTGGCGGACACGGGGGCATGGACGCGTCGCAGATCTGCGTCATCGCCCCGCGAAACCATAGCTCCACTGCTTCGACGTCGACGGGGCCGTCCGTTGCCGACTCCCAGCTCCAGGACTGGACTAAGGCAGCTTCCTCGAATAGTTATCCCTGTCGCTGCGCGTAAGCACCCACCGCGGGCCGTCGTTAATCGGGGTAGTGGGATGGCGGCCTCTCGCAGGCTGGGCAGAGACGTCGAACCTCCTCCCTACACTATGGGCTAACCAAGTGGGTTCCTCTTTTTTCATCGTTGGTTATCAAGCCACGGCTACTAACCTCCCCCCGTCATTGCCACAACTATACAAACTGTATAAATACAAACATTTGTGGTGGGTATGAAATCACTTCATATTATTTAAATTAAAACGTGGTTGGAAAGCTACATGAGGTTAAGTTTTCAACACTAAAGATTTCATATCGTTTTCGAATAAAATTATATAGAAAAAATATGAACAGTGCCCCAAGCGGACATAAATGGAACTATTTTTAAATAAAAGACACTCAATGGGGATGCTAATTTCATAACATAGAAAACTCATGGCCAGGAGTTTGATGACTTGCATATGTGACGCCGCATTCATTTTGTAGATCTGGATACTTTCGTAGGCACTAATAAAGTTGCAGGTCATTGATCATCTTATGTACCATGTTTTTAAGCAAATAATTTTTTTATCTATCTATCTCTTTTTGAACTTGATATCTTTTTAAATTATTAACATAATTTTGTATTGCAAGAAGACACAGCGCGGACGCTGTAATTATTTCGACATCTGCCGTAGTCGAAAGCCGAAAGTGATGTGAGTGGTAGGGCAGAGTGTAAATACACATTTCCCGTGATCCTGCTACGGCAGTATTTAGCGATACTACGATACGATTACTTATTTACATACTTATTACTTAGGTACTAAGTTAGTAGATACTTTTTTCATACGTAGTACATATTAGTATAAAATTATAATTATAAAATTATACTGGTTGGTACCCGACGCCACAAGATCTTCCGAGCGTTTCCTTTAATGACACAGATAAAGGAAGAAGAATTATTTTATGTAACGACCACACTACGCATAGCTTATTAATTATAATTGTCTTTGCTCAAGTAGTTAAATGCAAAACATATATAATGATTTCTTATATTTACGCGAACAATACACATTGAAATAATACTAGTTTTTACGGATTTTATCGCGTATATTTAACTATAAATACCCAACGTTTCGAGTGCTTTACAGCACCCATGGTCACGGGGGGGACTGAGATGTTCAACGTCCAAATGTCATAGTTAACAGCGGTTACCATAGATAAAAATTTAACTTTTGTTCCGATCTATACAGTATGAACTTATGGTATCTTGAAGTCTTGCAGTTGTATGCTTGGATTGGGATTTAATTTTATTTATTATAGGATCCCAAGTAGATGGTAGCACCCAGCCATCTTCTCTATTGAAATTAGGATGTTTTTTGATTTCAATAGCCTCGCGAATCATGCTTGGAAGGAATCGGTGTTCTTTAGCGAGGATTTGTGGTCTTTCAAATCTGATGTAGTGACAGGGGCGATCCTGTACGTGTTCACAGAAATCTGCAGTCTGTGAACAAGAATACGAATAAAAATGCAGATGATTTGTCACCCGTGAGGACCAAGATCCTCGTTTCCAGCAAAAAAAGGTCACCGATTCTCTACACTCACCATACGAAATACAGCTGCATGTGGCAACTGCAACTTATTATTATTTTGAATTGTTGTCAGAAAAATAAGGCTATCTATCTCCTGTTTGATTTCAGTCTGTCGCTTTTTTACGATACTCACGGGATGGTATGGGGTCTTAAGAGCTTCTAACTATGAATTAGTGGACTGTCTTACGTAACCGCTACACGGTTTTATCAAGAACCTGGCTTCACTTCATGATTTGGAAATATTTCCGTCCAAGCAGAGATAGCTGTCTCGACAGTTTTATTTTTCGCTGGGCAAGTAGTAAATCAGCATATAAAATTGGGATTGTTAATGGGACCTAATTCGCTAATGCAGCGTGTATCTGCCAAGACTTAGTAATCATACCTCACTAACTATTCGTTTTCAAAGTTACCGACACGAATATTTGTAATGTAATATAAGCATCTTCACTTGATTTTGAAAACTATTCACTTGATTTCGTGAATCATAACCAGACTAGGACTAGACTAAATCCTATCTTCTTTGTATTTTGTACAAATAATAAAGTAATAAACAATAAAATTGCACAAAAAAGGTCGATTGTCGCTAACATCGACAACGAAACCTCTACAGGTTAAAGAAGTCTAGTTGTCTTGCGAAATAACCACACACATAATACTACATTTAGAATATATAGGTGGCCATAGTGTGCATGGGAGAATAAAATCCCTTATTGCAAAAATTCAAAACAGAAAAGGGATGATAGCATGTAAATAATTATTTTTCAAAATGGTTCAAAATTCGCAAGACGTCGTTACCGCTATGACGCGTCTCTTTTTGGTTATGTAATGTCCAAAATATAGAAGATTTTCAATTATTTTATTAATTTCGATATTTTTGCAAGAAAAAGTAACGTTGTTGATAATTTGTATGAATTTGGTGAATATATTTTTAAACAAAATATTTTACATGTACGATAGGGATTGACTCAACTATATCAAAATTAATGTCGATATTTGTCTCGAGTGTTTATAAAGAATGGATAGACTTGTCCGCCCAACAAAAATAGTAATGAAAGTGAATGCTCGATAATTCCTGCATATTTTTGGGACTTTTTGTAAAAGCGTATACATAGCACCATAAAGTAATAACTGAATCTTTGGAGACAAGTAACTGGTATAACTAGCTTGTGCTTTCTCTAAATACTAGGAACACATAGTATCAACCAAATATACATCACTATTTTTGATAAAGCTATTTTTATTATTGTGTACACACATTAAATATTAGTTTAAATATTTTTACTTAACTTTTTAAGGGATTCCTTCAAGTCTAGGTTATAACGTAGATTGCTTTACAGACAATGATAGTAATACTGATTGTTAGACGGTATATTATTTTGTAATTAAGCTTTTTAAAGCTATGTGTAATTCATATTTGCATTTGGCTTTCTTAAGCTGCGGAGCTGCGAGTACAGATTCCGCAAGAAACAAGTGTTTGTTGGATAAATCATTATGTCAGCAAATATTGTATAAAAATAAGCTTTCTTTCTACTGTAATCAAGTAAGGTATATAGATGGTATGCAGAAATATGGTAGTAAAATTACTGGCAAATTAAATAATTCAAATCCATTTATTATAATCAAACAGTAATTTCTCCGTTCAACAGAGAATTGGCAACAGTGGCAGGTATACTGAAGAGCGTTGATAAAATGTTGGATCTTCTCTCATCTGTACAGTGACTAGGATACGGGATTGGACTCGTTGACGATGCTGGCGAATTGTCTGCAAAACAAAATTAAGGCTTATTTACAGAGCTTAAACTTTTACCACCTAGCCCTATTCCTTCATTTTATAACGACGTTTTGAAATAAATTTGTATTAACTAGATCAACTTCTGTCATGATAGGACTGCATCTCTGGCTGGTTACTTTCTATTCTCTATTCCACCGCATAGTAGCAGTACATATGTAAAACCTTTATTCCAATTAGAAGAAAAAGACAGTTAATAAAATTACAAGATGTGAAGAATTTGTTCAAGTCGTCAGAGCTGATGATGCATTTGTCATTCTAGCTTAGATATGTCGATGGCTGCAAAATTAATTCACCATCTGGTAGACTGTGGCTCGTATGACACTTTAATATTAAGAAAATAATATTATGTAATGATTTATTAAAACACAATCTATAAATGCAATGACTGTTACGAAAATAAAGATTTAGATTTTCCCATTGTCTAATGAATATTTTGTTCAGTAGTCAAATGTGTCCTCTGCTGGCTAATCCGGTTATGTAGAAACAATAATGTTTATGATTTCATTAAAGTTTACCCTACATTATAAAGTAATTTTATTAATAGTAGGGTGCAACGTTTTCTTACTTTTAAAAAACTATGACTTTGGCTTTTACTAATACCCAAGTATCCTGAATCCTGATACGGACTAAGCGTTCCAATGTACGCGCAGTCTGTTAGGTGTACACAGGAACGCTTAGTTCGTACCTGTATACGCGTTCTCGCGGCGAGTCGTCACTAATCGGCTTTAGGTTGCACAATGAGAAGTGCCGCAGTGGAGGTGCACACGACAGCTGTGTGACATGGCGAATACTGGCTGGCCGATTCGCAGCTTGTCACAACGCGTTCATAATCCCACAATATATAAAGGTGCTGGACAAGGCTTGAGATCTGAGAATAGGCCCATCAGTCATAGGTGACACGCAGGTTTTCTTCAATAAGGCTCATGAAAGTAGCTTCTTGTACTCAGTGATCGCAGTTGAGGGTCGACCTTCACGAGTTTCACTATGGAGAGAAACACGACCACTGCCTACCATTACGGTACTCAAAAGCGATGCTTAACTTCAAAAAAAATTAGAACATGAGCAGTCCGATCTTGTGGAGAGAGTGATTTATGATCAGCCAGGAGCGCGGAACTTTCAGTGTAACCTAGGTATAACCTTCTTTGTTTGAAGCTGGTTGCAGGTGTCCATAAGCTGCAGTAGACAACTAGTTTATTGTAAGTTCGTTTTTCACTTCAGTTTTTTAAAAAAGTAAAATATTGCGACCCCTACATATTTAATAGGGGGGTGGGGCTGCTCCTGGAAGCGATATCCATCTAGATAAGTACTACTCTAATTTCTATTTTTTCCGCTATTATGAAACGCGGACATTATTGTATTCTAATTTATAGGCTATTGAGATCCCCCCCCCGAACGGGTTCCCGCCTTGTCGTGGCGGGGGGCTTAATAGCCGTGGCTTGGTCTTCCACGGTGAACAAAGAGGAACCCACGAGGCTGGCCCGAGGTGAAGGGCCGGCCTGAGGTGGCCGCTCCGAGTGGGCTTGGGGAGCCCACTTCGGATGTGTGCTGGTGGACTGCAGCGAGTGGGGACTCGCGCACCCTCTACCGCTGCAGCCGAGGTGGAGTCGCGGAGGAAGAGGAGTGTTGGTATGGCGATGCGCCACTCGCCCTATCCTTCGCGACTCAAACGTTGCCGCACCGTTGATGCGGTGGTGGTGGGGCTGCAGGGGGAGAGGATTGTCGGTATTGCGAGGCGCCGCTCTCCCTACCCTCCGCAGCCGAATCTTGGTTGGCGGCGGAGCCATAGACCAGATCCGCCGCTGGGGTCGGGAACGCTAGTACTTCTAAGTGCTCGTTTTTTCTGGCCCCATGGCCTTTGTGCATCGGACGCGGGGGGCGTCTGTTGCACAGACGTAGTTGGAGGCCGTGGAGGAAGGCGCGCCATGTGTTCTGGTGCGCCTTACCTGGGAAGGAGAACGGGGAGGAATTTTCCTCACCCGAGGAGGTGCTGCCATGGGGCGACAGGCGCTAGTAGGGCCGCGGATGTGTGCGAAAGCGTTCCCGTAGCCCTGCCAATATGCGACAAAGGTGGAACACCATGGGGTTTTAGTCGGTGCGAGTCCGACATAACCCGTCCTTGCCCCCGCGAGGAGGGTATGCGTAGGCATTTCCCCATGCAAAAAAAAAAAAAGGCTATTGAGATCCAGGACAAACAGATATGAGGTACTACGGCCCTCAGGGGTGACAACGCATCTGCACGCTTGGTGTGGAGTTCTCTTGGAATTTACTTTACATCAGGTAACTCTAATAATTAGAATGCACTTACACTTGACTTGATTGTTCTTGTTGTTTAATTCAGCAATAGTATTTAGAGGTTGCGAATATGCTGCAAGCAGCATTTGTTTCTGTAATGGATTATCGTTCTGTTGACTGGAAGAATTGTCAATGAGATAACAAACTTGACCGGGATTAGCGTAATATCCATTTACGGGTATTGAAGTGGCGAAAACAAATTCTGTAACAAATCGTATTAAGTAATAAACTTTTGGTCCATTAATTTAAAACTTTTCATCGTCATTTTAACAGCGCTTCACAAGTCCACTACTGAACCTAGGCCTCCCCGAAGAAACTACAAACAACTGTCCTTAGCCACCTGCATCCATTAAAAACAAATTAATTACATGAAAAAAAACTCTAACAACACCAAAATATCTTTCATAAATATAAGCAAAACTTATGACTTATTATGAGGGCTTTTTTTAGCATCGGACTTGTAAGGGACTGTAATGATGATAAAAACAATATAATGCCGTATCTTGATCTAGTGATCTATTACCTACTTCAAATTCCCGAATCTTTACTTAAATACATACATACATACATATACCCTCACGCCTAACACCCAGAGGGGTACGCAGAGACTATTTGGCACAATACTGACATTTACAGCTACAGTTTAGTCAATTGGGCAAAAAATTAGATGTTAATCAAAGAGGATTACCTCTTTGATTAACATCTAATTATATTGTAATATATTATTTAATTTAACCTAAATTCTAAAATACATCTGCTAGTCAACTCCTACATTGTTACAATAAAAAAGTAAGCCGAGAAATATTTTATAAATATGCACTTACCGAAAACCAACAGACATATTGAAAATACATTGGATTTCATATTGAACTGAAAGTGGATACGTAAAAACCAGTAGTAATTGAAGACCGTACTACACTACCTATTTATTCAAGTTTATCGTTGCAAGATTTAGTATCATCGATTTCTCACTTGTGCAATAATATTCTTTATGAACCAGGGAAAAAGGTTCTCCTCCGTATCACTGACATTTTAGTTTGTTTAAATGATCAAAGTTAAACTGAAACGCTTCATTGACTATCAAATGACAACAACAGAATTATTAAAGGTACGTTATGTTTCCTTAACACCTCATACTCACGTGTATTAAAAATAAATATTACCATTAAAATGTCCTCAAGCTAAATCACAAATTATTAACTACTCCTGTTTATTTTTCAACAATCTTTAAAACTAAGCTATTATAAAGCTAGCTTGAGGTTTAATAGAAGAGCTGTGGTAGCTCAGGAGCAGAGTGCCTGTTGTAAATTTCACAATACGTAGCAACGCGGGTTTGATTCCCACCTACATCAATGGCATCGGAAAATTTTAAATACTGATTTACCACGTACTCAGCGGTGAAGGAAAACATCATAGGACAACCTGCATATCTGAGGGAATAAATATTTCGGGGACATATGAAACCCACTATCGCATTGGTGGGTTTCATATTCATATGATGGTGGGTTTCATATGATAATAAGAGAAGCCTGAGCCCAGCAGTTGGACAAATACATTTTGCAAGGATTTTTGCGGAAAAATTTAAAATAATTTTTTCAGACGTGCCTATTTTATGCATATATATATATATATATATATATATATATATATATATATATATATATATATATATATATATATATATATACATTTATCGTTGGTTAAGAATCAAAATGAATGAAAAGACGCATTATCACACTAAGGGCTAAGATGGAATGCCTCGTTTGTAGTAAAAAGTTATTAGGCTGCTATTTTATGCAGGTTGCATGCCTGGTCTTTCACTGGAAGAGCTGAACCATTCGTGATGCAGCCATACTAAAGCTGCAACGTATAATCACGTAAAAAATAAACAAGTCCTTACAGAGTACCGACATTAAACATCAGCGTAATGCCAATGTTAGTTAGTAGTGAAAACTTAAGGCCACGTTTTCTAGTAACGAAATATTTCACTTTACTTCCTAGGGATGGTAAAGCATCAGCGTTTGATTTTTAATTAAAAATAGTGACTTTTGTACTACTATTTCTATTTTATTTTAAACAGAATGAAAAAGAAGCAGTTGACACATTTATGTTGCTAGGCATCACCACGGATTTCACCTTGATTTGGAAACCTCATGTGGGTGCAGTTTAGGGTAAACTAAGTAGTTTTACTTGCGTCTTTTAAATTCGCCGTGCACGTTGACTGCATACCATGCACACGCTGCCACCTGGATCAATTTGTAATTGTACTTTGGGAAAACTGAACTGACGTCGAAGCAGTATTTGTTTTGCAAAAGCACTGCATCAGAGTGATCGCTAATCTGCCACCTAAAGAGTCATGTAGGCCATGGTTTGTAAGCCTAAATATTCTTACAGTCAGTTGTACGTGCATTTACGAGCTTTGTAGACTAGTCCACACCAGCCCGAAATATTTCAATAAAATAACTGATCTTTCTAGCCGCTACGTTTATCGCCGTGATAATAACATATGTTTGTTGAACCTGTGGGGTATAGATATTTGTCCGCGATGGACTCCTAAACTACTTAACCGATTTTAATCAAATTTGCACACCGTGTGCAGTTTGGACCAACTTGAGAGATAGGATAGTTTTTTGCCCATGAGTGACCCACACATTTTTTTTGCTAATTCATGGATTTATAATTCCCATTAATGGCATGACAAAGGGTCGTCGAAAATACCTTGATCTATTAAAAAAAAGGTTTATTCTATATGGCAGTCAAATTGTACAACCATTTGCCTAACTCTGTAAAAGCCCTCCAGGGAAGTGAACGAGATTGACATGGTTCCATACAAGCTTGGGCCCGGCGTGAACAAAGTTCTATATGTCTCATTTTGAAGATTTAAACATTTGCTAATCAAGCATCAATCAAGTCAAAAATCATATTTTTCAGGACCTGGGATTTAGCTTTTATTTTGCTTTTTATGATTTGTAAGTTATGCTGTTAAATCTTTAATTTTTGTCAAAAGTTGCATAAATAATTTGAAAACTTTTTTATTATTTAAGAAATACTGTTATTATCTAAAAAATATACCCACTATATAAACCTCCCCAATGGCGGGTTGTGTTAATTCCACGAAAATCCATATTCGCTCGGCAAAATCCAGAGTCCGTAACACAAAGGCCAGGTAATCACAATGCACTTCGAAATCCGAGAGAAAAGCCAAGATTCAAGTTAAATAAATCCACGAAGTAAAAAAAACAAAACCTAACACAAACCGCAAGGACAATGTCAAATGCGCATTGAAGTAGTTAGTTAGTACCAGTTCTGGCTCACTGAGTCAGAACTGGTACTAACTAAGAGGCATGCTCTGATCACGAATCTGCGGTCCATTTTTGCGTAGGATGCACGGATCCGGAGATGTGCAGATCAATTAACTCTTATCTAATTGATATCCGGTGAAGGCCTCCACCGTCATTAGTGCTCCATTGTTCTTATCTATTTATCTAATGTTCATTGAATACCGTCATTATCTATTCTTCCTCAGCGTGGTGCTATTGTATTATACTCCTTTGTTCCTATCTACACTAATCTGACTCATCAATAAAACACATTACCTAATTAACACATTAAAAAAATATTGACCGACGTCATTCATATCGATATATAAAGCTACCCAATGTAACCCTGGTTTATCATCTGTATCCAAATTTCATATTATATACGTTGGTACGTGGGTGTACATGGGCAGTTTATTAGCAGATAAACATTATTTTCTAGAGTGGGGTGAATCTTTTTCAGATGTTGTTGTACATCTAGTGTATCCATGATATTACTGCTATTAGTAGATAATTATAGTACTATCTACTCAATGACTAACATAGGAATGATCAATTATAGTGATTTCTAAATATTAAATTGCATTATTTTGTGTTATACAAAAACGTATTTGAGTCATCAATACACTGAACAAGACACGACACGAAGTAATGTTGAGATAACCAACAAAATGTGAGATAAGCTTGTTGACGCATAAAGTTACTATCAATTCTACTGCAGAAATTCTTTAGATTAGAATTATTACTTACTGGTACTATATAAGACCAAGCAAGTGCAGTCATGGAGTTAGTGTATGGTCGTTTGACCGCAGTGGATCTATCAATACTACATTTGTGTTACATCAACGCATCAAAGGCCATGGATGTAAGTGTTTATTCTATTGACAAACTTACTTTCTTTCTGTTATTTTCTTACGTGTGTATGATTTAGTGTTAACAAATTATATTTATATATTGTGTGTGTATTATATTAAGCCGTGGTAGCTCAGATGGTTAGCGCAAGCTGTAAATTTCACAGTACCCGGGTTCGATCCCCGCCGGCACCAATTAAATTGTTATTTGCAATTTAACAAATTATATTTAAATATTGTGTGTGTACCGCATCTACTAATACTAGAATATTTAAAAAATACTTTTTTAACAATGACAGTCATTAGTTGATTATTGGTGAACGTGATTCTGTTTACTTAAATTACAGGAAGACAACAGCAGAAGGAAGAAATGGGATGATGGGAAGTAATGAAGCATTGTTATGTGAAGTTTGTTGGAACAAACATATTTTTAGTCACGTGTAAATACTTTTAACATTTTGGTTCAAAATGACACAAAATCTAAAAAATATTAGATACATCATCGACATGGACGGATTTTACATTACATATCCTCATAAACATTTTCAATGTAGAGAAATGGCTATTCTAGACGTAAAACTATCTAATAAAAATGATGCGTTTATCGATCATTATTAGTTTCGGCCAAGTTATCCTTTCAATTATTTGTCACCAAAGACAAAAAAACTGTTCCTTATTGTGAAACACACGTGCACGGCATTCCATATTTTGATGTGACCGAAGAATTAAAATGTGCCTACAAACAAAAGAACATCATCCCCATATTAAATTGGTATATTAGAAATTTGTGCACAAAACAGAAAACAATTTTTAAAAATGTTGACGACGAATGATAGAATTTTTAATATTGAAGAATACAAATGTCCAAAATACAATGATTTGGTAAATGTCATAAATTTAAACAAACGTTATGTGTGTAATAATCATATATTTCCAAAAAATAATCACAAAATTTTACATTGTTCTAGTGACGAAGTGTGGGTTTTTTAGAAGTGGTTATTGCTTGAAAATAAAATTTTCAATTAATCATAAATTTTGTTTGATTTCCCAAAAACATTAGTTACAGTACACAAATATATATATATATATATATATATATATATATATATATATATATATATATATATATATATATATATATTAATTGTTTACACCAACACTTTCATTTTTTATTTCACCACTTAGAACTTTAGATGTGTGTAATGTTTCACTTTATACATCAGTTTACTGCTATTGTGGCAGGACCAAGTGGATGTGGGAAGTCAAATTTTGTAACAAATTTCATAAAATCAGTTACAGAAATAAATAATTGTGGTTTTAATCAGATCACATGGTGCTTTGATGAAATGCAACCTTTATATAATTTACCAAATGTTAACTATCATCAAGGAATTCCAAATCTTAATATGTTTGATGGTGAAAACCCACATCTCGTTATTATTGATGATCTAATGAGAGAGTCCTATGTAACTTTAAACTCGAACAGTGTTTTGTATTAGATTAAATAGAAGATTTATAAAGAAATAAAACATAACATATAACATAAACACTAACGCCTGTCACCCAGAGGGGTAGGCAGAGACTACAGACTTCCATTTAGCACGATCCTGACATACCTTTCTCGCCTCTTCCACATCCATATACCTACGCATACATGCTCGTCGGTTAAGGGTACTCTTAATTTGGCCCATTTTTAGTATATCGCCAATTTGGTCGACAAACTTCCGCCTAGGACGTCCCTTTCCGACTCTTCCATTCACTTCTGCAACATATATTTGCTTTGTCAGTCTTTCCGCATTCATTCTTTCTACATGACCAAACCACCGAAGCATTCCTTTCTTAATCCTGGTCACCGCATCATCTTGCAAACCACACTTTTATTTTATCACACAGTTTCTCACCCTGTCACTCAGATTCAGCCCTAACATACTCCTTAGCGACCGCATTTCTACTGTATTTATTCTACTCTCGTGCTTCTTCTGCCACACCCAACTTTCACTACCATACGTTAAAGTAGGGACTAATACAGCACTGTGAATTACCATACGTGCCTTTTTTGACACATTCTGACTTTTCACAATAGAGTGTAGAGCCCCATTTACTTTATTTCCTGCATTCACTCGTCGTTCAATATCCTTATCATATCTCCCATCCCTGCTGAATACACATCCCAAATATACGAACTCATCCACTTGCTCAATTAACTCTCCTTCTATTCTTATTTCACATACCGTTTTGCTTTCATCTCTTTCAAAAACCATCACTTTCGTCTTACTTGCGTTCACTTTCATTCCCCTTTCTTTTAATGACCTGTTCATTAATGTAACCATCATTTGCAACTCGGCCGCCGACGACGCAAGTATGACTTGATCATCGGCGTACAAAAGGCATTTGATGGTTAACTCACCCATTCTTAACCCGCATTCTTCAACTTTCAAATTTTCCAAACAGCTGTCCATAAATAGGTTGAACAGCCACGGGGAAGCTACACAGCCCTGTCTGACACCTTTATGGATGCCAAACCAGTCCGAGTAGACCCCGTTGATTCTAACACAAGCACTCGAGTCCCTATACAGAGACTTTAATGCCTGTATCAAACCAGCGCTCAACCTAAATGCGTTCAGCGTTTGCCATAACACATCCCTGTCCACTCTGTCATAAGCCTTTTCCAAGTCCATGAACGCACAAAAAACTTTTTTGGTTTTTCGCCAAAAACTTCTCCGCGATCATGCGCATGGAAAAGACTTGATCTGTACACCCCATTCCCTTTCTAAATCCCGCTTGCACATCCCAAATTTTTTCATCAGTTTCTTTCATAACTCTTTCAATTAGTACCTTAGCATACAGTTTTCCCACAATGCTAAGAAGGCTGATACCACGGTAGTTTTTACAGTCCTGCTGTGACCCTTTTCCCTTATATATTGGGACTATCACGGCCTTGCACCAGTCTCCCGGTACCCGCTTTAGTTCCCAACATAAATTAAACAAGGTGTACAGCAGGCCTGCCACCACGTCCTCTCCAGCCCTTAGCATTTCGAGTGAAACTCTATCATATCCGGCTGCCTTACCTACTTTCATACTTTTCATTGCTTTCATTATTTCATCTATACTTATCTCCCTATCTCTTTCATCTTCTTTCGGAATTTCTATTTCATTTAGTTCACACTTCTCCTCACTCATAAATTCGCTTTCAAAATATTCCTTCCATCTCTTTAGACTCAACATTTCATCATTCAGGATACAGCTATTCTCGTCTTGTATCGCATTCAATCTAGGCTGTTTTGAAAGTCCTCTGGTATTTCTTACGAGTTTCCAGATCATTTTAATATTTGCCTGGAAGTTATCCGATATTCTTCTATCATTCCTATCCGTTCTTTCTTGCTTTTTCCTTTCAACTAATTCTTTTACTCTCTTATTTAAACGTTTAAACTCTGCCTTTTTTCTTTCATTCTCATCATTCTTACCGCCAGAGTTACCAGCTTTGGTCGCTAGTAAATCTAGCCATGCTCTCTTCTTTGCTTCAACTTCCAAAGGTACCTCATCATCCCACCATAACGTATTGTCTTTCCTTTCATTCGTTCTCTTACTAACACCACATACTTCGGTAGCTGCATCCACTAAACCTTTCTTAACATTATGCCACACATTCTCCAAGTCTAACTCATTCACACACAACTCATCCAAATTACTTATATTTTCTCTCAGTCTGCATTTGTACTTGTCTTTCACATCTTCATCTTGTAACCTCTCAATTCTTATACGCTGTAACGCAGTGGTAGACACAGATGTCCTATGCCGCCAACGTCTGAATAAACCCCTAATTCGGCATAAGACCAGGTAGTGGTCCGTCCCTACGTTGGACCCCCGGTAAACCCTTGTATCCACCACTGCGCTCCTCATTCTTTCATCCACAGTTATGAAATCTATCATGCTTCTATCATCACCTCTTTCCCAAGTATACATGTGAATCTTCTTATGACGAAAGAAAGTGTTCGTCACAAAAAGATTCCTTTCCACACATACGGTGAGTAGGCTTTCACCATTCTCATTTATACTTTCATCACCAAACGTTCCCAATATCCTTTCATAACCAAGCCTCCTCACCCAAACCCTTCTATTAAAATCTCCTAGCATAATAATATTTTCATTTCCTTACACTTCATTAACACCATCCTTACCATTTCCCAAAACTGCTCCCGGATATAAGTGGGCTTAGACATGTCTGGGGCGTAGACCCCTAACACAAACAACTTCTTTAAGCCCACTTTCATTCGTATCCATAGCAGTCTTGGGATTACACATTCATACTCTTTCACACATTGGCCCATTCGTTCTGAAAGGATGATACCTACTCCCTGGCATGCCCGCTCGATCTCGTCTACACCAGACCAGTATGCGGTATACATGCCATGTGCAGTGACATCCTTCCCCTTCCTTTTCGTCTCATTTACACATAATATATCTACTCCTCTATCATACATCATATCGCATACTTCATCCATTTTGTCATTCATTGCCCCACATACATTCAACGTAGCCAGACGGGCCTCTGCAATCCACTTTTCGCCTCTCTGGGACACAGAACGTGACGGGTGGCGAACCTCGTCGCCGGTTTTCCTCCCGGAGATTCTTCGCACCCCTGCCCCATTAAAGGGGCGCCGGGAACTCGGGGCCATTATAAAGAAATAAAAAATAATATATTGCATACAATTTGTTTTATTTAATTTTATAACGTTTCACATAGTTACATACACACAAAATGCATTACACATAACTCATAAAATCTGACACACAACACATATTATAACTACTATAGTCTACAGTAGCATTTCTGTTTTTATCTATCTCAATAATATTATCAAACTCAGCATAAACTATACAGTTAATTGTTTGTATTAGTGAGGATTCAAATCGTACTTCTAATCTTACACTACCATGCTTTACGAGATTCCAATGAGCTTATGAGTTGGCTGATAAATCAGGAGTTAAGTCAAATGCTAATAGACAGTAACCTTTGGCATACTGTTCACAAGAGATTCCATTTACTTCATTAAGAAAGTGAATACCAGTTCCCGAGTATAGAGTATGATATTCTGATGTAAATATACTAATATTAAAAGATGGTTGCAAAGCTTTTGAAGGTATTTGTTGACCATCAATATATAAGCTGAAAGAATTAATACCATAGTTTTCAAAGTTACATGGATTTTTAGTAAGGGAACCATTAAATGCAGAATTGTTCACAAATCCAATTATACATCTTTTGGGTACCTGTCCTAAAAATATATTATCAAGAGTTTTTCCTTGAACACCCGAAGGAATTGTTCAGTTGAACTTTTACTTCAGATCGAGTAATAGGATATTTAGCAGTGATAGAAGCTAAAACTTTTTGATGTGCGAGTAATACACTTGGACTAATTCGTGATCGTCGAACAATAAGAGTTGCGTCCGTGATGCAAACTTTAAACTTTACATCGTTTGACCCAGCAATTAAATTAAAGCTCTCTCTTGATTGAACCAATTTAACACTCATTTCAACACCATTAATTAAAAATTTATCTTGGTTGAAAATGACACCGTGAAGATGACCAATAATTTCTATTTCCTTACTTTTACTAATCAATTCCTGTCTTTTAACAAATCCTATTTTTTTACCATCCGTAGAATCCATTTTTCCTGCTGTATCATTATACCAAAGACTACAAGTAAGATGAGATTGTTTAGCAGCTGGAGCATAGTTTAAAAGGGTTTCCATGTATGCTCGATATGCATAGGTATTACTAGGTGGTGATACAAATTTTTGGTTTAAATAAACATCAAGTTGACTAAAAAGTGAATGTAGCCAATTATTTACTGTTGCTACTATTGTAGTAGATATCAAGTTAGTTGAATCTTGATTTAATACTTTTGCCTTTATGTGGAGTAATGTATGAGACAAATCTATGTAGTCATCGCCTGTCCCAGGAACTTGAAACTCGATAGGTCCATCATCACCATGAGATGAAATTGGTTTATAATGAATCCACAATCCATTTTCAATGCTAGTTTGTGTAGACGGTAGTGCAAGCAAATCCAATTCTGACTTAATGCACTCGCAAGAATGATTATGAAGGAAATACATATTTAATTTGAAAATAAATCTTTGATATTTTTTGGTTTTTGTCCAAGTTGTTTCGCAGCTTGCACTTTAGCATTTAATGGAGGAATGAACGAGGTCAATCGTTTTCTTTTAGTTTTATACCCAGATCCTGTCATGTTAAATTGATCAATTTTCTCATCAGCCTTTCGTTTTAAATTTGTACTAACTTGCTTTAGACGACCTTTTATTGAGGCTTCCATAGGACGCGCTTGAACCATATCCGATAAAAGTCATACTCCAGTGCTTAATGCCTCCTTACCAATCACTCAAACACCACTTGAAAGTAAAGGTAAAACTGATCTAAATAACCCCCCTAAGAAGCTCCCAATACCATGACCGCGTTGGTATGGTGAACCCTTATAAATTACTCCAACTCCTGACCCAGCTTGATGTGTATAATAATTTTCATATGGACATTTATGATGATCACGAAGAGAATTCATTATTATAATTTTCGGAAATGTAGTTTAATACACACGGTTCCAAACTGGAATGGTATTTTTTGTCCTGTGCTCGATCTTATAACTATTGTAAGTAGTGAGGTTGAGAGAAAACGTGCATTTTATTTGCACCATAAATGTATTTTGTAGGATCTAATGAAATGACTCTTAATAAAGGAATCATAACATCACCCACAATCTAAGGATCGATAATGTCGCAATATAGAAAGAGTTGAGATGGTAACCCCAAGTGTAAATTAGCAGGACACTTTCCAAAATTTCTCTCTAGGAGATTTTGAATTGGTTCATAACCTAGTTGTAAACTTAATTTGGGTGATAATGTTACGGATGTTATATTTTTATCCAAAACAGAAATAGACACAAATTTTGTTATTTCATCATAGCGAAATTTCAAATTCTCTCCGATACCATTTAACACTCTTAAAATATGGTCAACGTTATCATGGTTGGTAGCTAGATTATGTTTTTTGTAGTAAACTATGGATGGTTTATCTTCATTAGGCATTAACATAGATTTTGTAATGTATATAACATTTTCATGATCTTGAACAGTAAACATGGTACATGGATATTGAAACTCGACAACTCCAACCGACAATTCACCTTCTAAATTAATAGCTTTCGGTAATTTCGTTGAAAAATTTGTGGTCTTGTTATCAGGAAAGTATTCTGAGCAATATCTATCTATTGCTGAGCAAAGTTAAATAAAAACTTTCCTTATTCATATTTCTTTTGAACTAGAAGCTAAAATCCAACTGTTGAATTTATCTGGATAACTTTTCCACTTCACTAATACTTCTTTTCTGTTACCTGAGTAACGAGTGTCAATTATTTTATCTATTTTATATTGTGAGTTGTGGTTGTAAGTGATTTTCTGTAATTTTCTTTCATAAAAAGTACCAACTATTGGTTAATTTTGTAAATCTGTTATTGTATAAACAACCCATGGAGATCTATCAATTATTGAAGATATAATAAATATTTCATCACTCCAATTTGATTCATATCCTTTTTGGAAAACATGTTCATATTTAGTTATTCGAACATAATCACCCAGTGATTTCTTATATTTACGCGAACACTACACATTGAACTAATACTAGTTTTTACGGAATTTATCGCGTGTATTTAACTTTTTAATTGTCTTAATGCAGGAGTGTACAAGCTTGATTGTGAATGTGGTCTCTCCTACATAGGACAAACTAAAAGATTAATAAAAACCCGCGTTAAAGAACATATAGCTGATGTGAAGAATCGACGCTCCGGAAAATCTGCAGTCTGTGAACACGTACAGGATCGCCCCCGTCACTACATCAGATTTGATAGACCGCAGATCCTCGCTAAAGAACACCGATTCCTTCCAAGGATGATTCGCGAGGCTATTGAAATCAAAAAACATCCTAATTTCAATAGAGAAGATGGCTAGGTGCTACCATCTGCTTGGGATCCTATAATAAATAAAATTAAATCCCAACCCAAGCATACAACTGCAAGACTTCAAGATACCATAAGTTCATACTACATAGATCGGAACAAAAGTTAAATTTTAATCTATGGTAACCGCGGTTAACTATGACATTGGACGTTGAACATCTCAGTCCTGCCCGTGACCATGAGTGCTGTAAAGCGTTCGAAACGTCGGGTATTTAGAAAGTTAAATATACGCGATAAATTCCGTAAAAAACTAGTATAATCACCCAGATTGAAATCTGGTTTAGGATTTTCTAAAGAAAGTTTGTTTGACCGTCTATCATAAAGATTAGTCCAAACTGTCATAATATTGTTGGAATTTACATCATATGGGCACATCTTAATACTAGAGTGAAAGCTGTGATTATAAGAGTTTTAAATATTGTAAAACATCTATATATCTATAAGTATTATTATGAGTGAAATAACGACACATTTTCATTTTTAGTGTTCTTTGAAATCGTTCGTTGTTAGTGGTAAAGTAATTAATATTTTTGGATTTATAGTATTTTTGTACATTTTTTTAAACAAATTCTGTACATTTATCAGATTGTATGTGAGTAGATGTTAAATTACTTTCAGTAAATATACTTTGAAAACATTCTTTCATTAGTTGTTTCTGAGTTTTTCTTTTTCATTGGTCTTGCAAAAGCATATTTACTAAATACATCAATAACACAAAGTATATACCTGAAACCATCATTATATTGAGAATAAGTTCGCATATCACTTAAATCAGCTTCCACAGTTCATTAATATTTGATAGAATGTACCTATTACGCGGGAATTTTTTTCGAATGGGTTTATGTAAATGTAAAATATGTTTCTTGTGATTTTAACCATACCTTTACTTGCTTTTTGTTCATTTTACCCTTCATAGCTTTTGATAATTTATCAATACTACCAAATCCAGCGGGATTAGATGGATCATAATAAATCCTGTTAATTTCTTCTGGTATGGGGTCCATTTTTCCCACTCAAGCCTTTTACGTATTTTAGTTGTAGACTTTTTATATCTACTGCTCGGTGTAGAAAACTCTATTTTAGTTATAGATTTTGTATCTCCTCTACTCGGTGTAAAAAACTCTTGAACTTCAATCTCAGTGGGTTTGTTCATATCTTTTGCTTGAAGTTGGTTAATAAACTCACATCTCTTTGTATTTCCAATATAGGTAAATGGTACTTTAATATCTTTTAATGCTTCAGCAAATCTATCCCACCCTACTGGATCACTTCTTTTTAAGGGTCTTAGTGAATCATTTATTAAATCAACAATATTACTTCCAGGAATTTTTTCATTATCAATTATGACTGTACCTTCATTATCCCAATGTATTTTACTTTTACTTGTTTCAACTAAGTTTAATAATAACTGTCCCTTTTTATTATAAGTTTTTGGTATTAAACTGAGTATTTGAGCTGGTGTGTAAAGTGAATTTTCATTATTTTCTTTACTTTTAATGGAGCGATTCTCCTCGAACAAAGATTCAGCCTCAACTAAAGTTTTTCGATCTCTATCTTTATTTTTTAAAACCAATTTTAGACTTATTTGAATCTTCATTAGGTGTATCAGAATAAATTGGTAATCTGAGTGGTTGACGATCCTCTTCGATAAAATGAAGGTATCTTTGCAGTGTTTGTAAATATAACATCCATTTCTTTCGGTCTTCCTATTCATAATATTTTGCATTTCAATATCTAATCGAGATAAATTACTATTAACCTTATTTTCTTGTTTTAATTTTTCAATCAATCCAGGTTCGATAAGTATCATTTTCTTTGCATTTTCCATGTTAACTAGCTAGTACACTCATTAATCCACTCAATATTGCACCTAATATTATTAGTAAGAAAGCCCCTCCTTTTTGTATAATTATAATTTTTCTTAGTTTATGTTTACACTAACGCACTAGTTTACGGAGTATATTTTTGTGTTTATTCAATTTTTGTTTATCTTGATCTTTAAGAGGTACTTTTCCTTGTAAAACGTTATGAATACACTCACAAATACAGTTAATTTCTTCTTCATCACACTTTTTAAGTAATGCTCTTTGATATTTTGGTTTAAGCGTATGCAAAGCGTTTAGCAAATCTTTATGCGTTGTGAGTCGATGATGCATCATTTAGCAATGATTTAAATTGTTTGATTCTTGGTGTATTTAAACTCTTTTGTGGGGATGTAGACTGTACAGAAACCATTAAATGGGAAGACATTTGTCTTGATACGATAAAAATCATTGGTATTCTGTTTTAAATCTACCATTAAATATCCATGTGCCTCTAGAGTTGCATCCCTGTAGGCATCTTCAATGAATTTTGGGTTATCTGGTGATACTTGTCGTGCTAAATATCTTATTGGAGTCTTATCTCGAGGATTTTTAAAATATATAACTTGAGTTTAAAGATATGTCTCCTTGCCCTTTACCCTGATGAATTAAATTTTGTATTAAATAAAATACACTGAGATTCCTGTGATGACCACCTTTTTTAAATATATCCACAATTCTTACATCGGACTCTCTCATTAGATCATCAATAATAACGAGATGTAGATTTTCACCATCAAACATATTAAGATTTGGAATTCCTTGATGATAGTTAACATTTGGTAAATTATATAAAGGTTGCATTTCATCAAAGCACCATGTGATCTGATTAAAACCACAATTACATATTTCTGTAACTGCTTTTATGAAATTTGTTACAAAATGTGACTTCCCGCATCCACTTGGTCCTGCCACAATAGCAGTAAATGGATGTATAAAGTGAAACATTACACACGTCTAAAGTTCTAAGGGGTGAAATAAAAAATGAAAGTGTTGGTGTAAACAATTAATATATATTGTGTACTATAACTAATGTTTTTGGGAAATCAAACAAAATGTATGATTAATTGAAAATTTTATTTTCAAGCATTAACTACTTGTAAAAAAGCCCACACTTCGTCATAAGAACAATGTAAAATTTTGTGATTATTTTTTGGAAATATATGATTATTACACACATAACGTTTGTTTAAATTTATGACATTTACCAAATCATTGTATTTTAGACATTTGTATTCTTCAATATTAAAAATTCTATCATTCGTCGTCAACATTTTTAAAAATTGTTTTTCTGTTGAACCACCTTTGTATGCGATCACTTCATCTTTGCATAAATTTCTAATATACCAATTTAATATGGGGATGATGTTCTCTTGTTTGTAGGCACATTTTAATTCTTCGGTCACATCAAAATATGTAATGCTGTGCACGTGTGTTTCACAATAAGGAACAGTTTTTTTGTCTTTTGGTGACAAATAATGAAAGGATAACTTGGCCGAAACAAATAATAATCGATAAACGCATCATTTTTATTAGATAGTTTTACGTCTAGAATAGCCATTTCTCTACAATGAAAATGTTAATGAAGATATGTAATGTAAAATCCTTCCATGTCGATGATGTATCTAATATTTTATAGATTTTGTGTCATTTTGAACCAAAATGTTAAAAGTATTTACACGTGACTAAAAATATGTTTGTTCCGACAAACTTCACATAACAATTCTTCATTACTTCCCATCATCCCATTTCTTCCTTCTGCTCTTGTCTTCCTGTAATTTAAGTAAACAGAATCAAATTCACTAATGATCAACTAATGACTGTCATTGTTAAAAAAGTATTTTTTAACTACTCTAATATTCGTAGATGCGGTAAACACACAATATTTAAATATAATTTTTTAAATTGCAAATAACAATATAATTGGTGCCGGCGCGGATCGAACCCGGGTACTGTGAAATTTACAGCTTGCGCTAACCATCTGAGCTATCACGGCTTAATATAATACACACACAATATTTAAATATAATTTGTTAACACTAAATCACACACACGTAAGAAAATAACAGAAAGAAAAGTAAGTTTGTCAATAGAATAAACACTTAAAATTGCAATTAACAATTTAATTGGTGCTGGCGGGGATCGGACCCGGGTACTGTGAAATTTACAGCTTGCGCTAACCATCTGAGCTACCACGGCTTAATCATATACACACACACACAATATTTAAATACAATTTGTTAACACTAAATCATACACACGTAAGAAAATAAGAGAAAGAAAAGAAAGTTTGTCAATAGATTAACACTTACATCTATGGCCTTTGATGCGTTGATGTAACACAAATGTAGTATTGATAGATCCACTGCGGTCAAACAACCATACACTAACTCCATGACTGTACTTGCTTGGTCTTATATAGTACCAGTAAGTAATAATTCTAATCTAAAGAATTTCTGCAGTAGAATTGATAGTAACTTTATGCGTCAACAAGCTTATCTCACATTTTGTTGCTTATCTCAACATTACTTCGTTTCGCGTCTTGTTCAGTGTATTGATGACTCAAATACGTTTTGTATAACACAAAATAATGGAATTTAATATTTAGAAATCACTATAATTGATCATTCCTATGTTAGTCATTGAGTAGATTGTACTGTAATAATCTACTAATAGCAGTAACATCATGGATACACTAGATGTACAACAACATCTGAAAAAGATTCACCCCACTCTCGAAAATAATGTTTATGCTGCCAATAAACTGCCCATGTACACCCACGTACCAACGTATATAATATGCAATTTGGATACAGATGATAAACCAGGGTCACATTGGGTAGCTTTATATATCGATACGAATGACGTCGGTCAATATTTTGATTCATTCGGACGAGCACCTGTACGATATCATCTAGAGTTTTTAAAAAGAAATTGTAAAAGATGGAACTGGAATGTTGATAGGATTCAGAATGAGTGGACTTCAGTTTGTGGCGAATATTGCTTAATGTATTTGCTATATATATTTCAGGGATATTCAATGCATAGTTTTACGAGTATATTTACAGGGAACGCATTGTACAACGATATTTTAGTGGATGAGATGTTTCGCTCCTGTTTTATAGATAATAAGTAATAAGATTTTGTATTTTGTAAATAAAACTTTTAACAAAATTAGGTAATGTGTTTTATTGATGAGTCAGATTAGTATAGATAGAAACAAAGGAGTATAATACAATAGCACCACGCTGAGGAAGAATAGATAATGACGGTATTCAATGAACATTAGATAAATAGATAAGAACAATGACGGTGGAGGCCTTCACCGGATATCAATTAGATAAGAGTTAATTGATCTGCACATCTCCGGAATCGTGCATCCTACGCAAAAATGGACACGCAGATTCGTGATCAGAGCATGCCAAAACCTTTTTTTTTCTTTTTTTTTTTAGGATTGTGAGTTGACGAACGTCGTACTTGTACCACTTCTGACTCAGTGAGCCAGAACTGGTACAAACTAACTACTCATTGACAAGTTGAAACTCGCATCTCGCCGTAGACAGAGACACCTATAGACAAATTGACGCCTTCTTTCGCATTCGCACACGAAAAAGATAGATTAATGCATATGTCTTGCATAGAAGTGCGACAGAGCGGCGTGATTGTTTGTCCCTTTCTCCGTGCCGGTTTTTTGTTTAGCAAACTACACTTTGCTAAACAACTTTGACAGTTCGTAACGATCTAAGGAGTTTATAAGTTGCTTTAAGTGAGAAAAAAGTGTTCTTGTGTCGGTGAATCTTGTTCAGTTCAGTTCTTAGAACAATTAAAATTTTTATCTAAATATGTTTAAAAGTCATAAAGATTATTTTATAACCTAAAATTACGTTATCGTCCTTTCTCACTCGAGGCCACGCTAATCATTAGTCTATAGGTTTATCTGTCTACGCATCTCGCAGTTACTACAAAGAGTTATTAAAATCGTCTCCTTCTAAACGGCCAATGATCATTGATGATAAAGCCTATTCAAGTGTGTTTAAAGTATTATTCAAATGTTTTTGAGTTAAATAGAATAGCCTATTCAGTTGTTTTTCTAATTAGATTTCTTTTATTCAGCAATAATCTCTACAAATATACCTTAATATTTAAATATTATGAGTTTTCAGTCGCGATTCTACTACCGGTCAGTGCAGTCGCTTCTCAACGATGTGGCGACTCCAATATTGCACCTACAATATTTTCGTGGCGTAAGCATACTACTGAATGAAAATAATTCGGAATGGCTTGTCAACCCTTAACGCTTCGGTACCATTGAAATCCACGAGTTCCTCGCCTTTATCAAAATACACAGAGACATTCCTTGCTCCCGATTTCTGGCCTTCTGGGCTAGTGAATCGCCGATACAGGGACGCGCCAAAAAAAGAAAGTTCCCTAAATAGTGTTAAGTTATTTTTATCTTTATATTAAATTATATACATTATATACATTTTAAGTTAAATAAAAAAATGAAATAAAGTTATTATTAATATTTCTCCACAAATCGTTTAAAAGATCAATAGATCAAGTCTATATACATCATGGAAACGTTGAAAAAAATAGCCTTCATTATGGAGTTTTGTAGGGAACTTTACCATCGGTGGATTGTTGTTTAGAGCTTCATCGTTTAATAATGATTATAATGATTTGAACTGTATTTTGATACGTAAAAGTGATGCGTTTTTGTGAATTAATTGTTTGCGCGTGTGAACTATTAGAGAAAACGACGAAAGAAGTGCATCGACGTTAATATAAACTTCAAGTAGTATTGATCACTAAGGCGCCATATGAACTTGAGTGACTGTCATCATCGACTATACGCTGGGATAGGCTCTCTTCAAAATTGCTCAAAAACTTCGCAATGTGACAGATCATCATATTGTGAAAAAAAATCTATAAACAAACATCCCGAATGAAATGAATCCCGAATGACTTAAAAGACAAGCATCCATGCCAAAAATCTTGGTAAAAAGCCAATGTTATTTATTATAATGGACATAGACAAAATACAGAATATATTAAATGTCGTTTTGTTTCTGCTATAGTAAATCATTAACTTTCGTCTTTCAGTTCAGTTCAAAATGTTTTTATGTTTTTGCTAGGACTACAGAAATAAAAACCATTTAATTATGCTTGTAATTTATCGTTTTATAATCTACATATTTGTGTATAACTGTTCGAAACGTTGTTAAGCACCCAATTTCGTTCATCTCCATTGATAATATTTTTTTGTAGGATAGGGCGACAAATGAGCACACAGTCCACCTTATGGTAAGTGGTTGCTGTGGCCCATAAACATATACATGTATCCTCGATTACGAATCAAATTGCAGATGCGTTGTCACCATTGAGGACTAAGATGGAATGCCTCGAATCCAGTAAAAAGGGTCTCCGGTCCTCTACACTCACCATACGAAACACAGCAACATTAAGCTACTATTTTACGCTAGTATTCTGTGAGAGTGTGATTCTTCCCCCGGTTGAGCCGACACATTCGTGCTAGAACTATACTACTAATATAACTGCAGCATGGGTCTACCACGAAATAATTTAAAACAACTTGATAAGTCTTACTATTCTATAAAGGAATATTTGGATGATAAATTGGGGGCATAATACCAAAAATAAATGTATATCTATAAGTCCCGCACATTAATATTGCGATGGAACCTTGTAACAATAACAGCTGCGTTACGTCGTCCACCGCAAAAAAATAGAGACAAAAAAAAGTTAATCTTCTTTTCGTGTTAGGTGTTGCCACCTCTGGTGAATAAAGTTAATAACATAGAGTCATAAGTATTTATATTATATTATATACATATATTTATAGGTATCCCATTATAAATATTTACTATTAAATTACCTACTAATATAACAAACGTGAGAGAAGTCTTGTCAGTTTGATACATTTTCATTAAACCTCTCAACCAATTTTGATGGACAACAAATAAATAAAACCAATTATTAAAAAATCGGTGTTTATTAATACAATTTAATAATTCTATATATTATATTCTTCAATTCCACTCATATTATCATGTAAATCAAAACCATTTTCAGAGTCCGTTGTATCAGATTCACTGTCGTCTGCCGTATTGATGATAAATAATTTGTCAGTTATTCGGTCTTTACGTCATTATTCTTCTTCATGTCTCTTCAGGTGATTAACTTTTTTCTTCCAATCATCTGGAGTTATTGAGTTCAACGCCTCCAAGGTCAAAAATTCAATTTTACTTTCTAATTGTTCTACATTCTTTTCTAAAACTCTATGTTTGACAAAGTTCCAAATACATTCGATAGAATTGAGGTCGCAGTAACATGGTGGCAATCCTACTACTTCATGGCCATCGTCAGCTAACTATTTGTCAATTTTATAATTTTTCGGCAGTTTATGCCCTTTTTTTAATAAATATAACTCCGGTTTAGCGCAATCAACCATCACCCGTTTTCTAGGATTTATTTTCTTCCTCACTATGAAAGGATGAGTTGTCCATTATAATAATTTAATTGCTTGGTTAGCTGGGTATCAATTTTTCAGTCAGTCACTTTGTGAAATTTTCAGCGTTCATTTGATGGTGATAGTCCTCGGATTTTGTTTCTGCCTAAAACATTAAAAGTGCATTATCTACAAAACCGGTTTCATTTCCCGCGTGCACTATTCTCCATCGGCAGCCAGGGCTGTCTTTCATTCTCACTCTAATATAGGTTGGTGTTTGCCAAAAATTTTTTACAGTGTAATTGGCGTGTATCCATGTTTCATCGAGATAGATAACAGGTTTTTTGTTTGCGCTCAGCAAGTCATTGTTTTCAATGCATCATAAATATTTAGCCCTCCACGGTTAAATTTGGAGTCTTTCTATTATAGCGAGTCTTTTCTGGTAGCATCTTTTAAATTGATATTCTTAATCACTTTTGATTATTTTTCTTAATGTTGTTTCAGTTCCTGTATAGTTAAGGTCTTTTTACAGCCGCCATGATCTTGCGCACTGTAGGTATTTCTTTTCTCACCATATATATAAAATAAATTAAATTTCTTAATGCTGTTAAAGAAAATCCGTCTAAATATTCCTTTCTATGTCACTTTGCTTTTGTAAAAGTTTTCATTTTACTGCTACTAGCTGTTACAGATTCATGCTCTCGTCGTAATTTTATCACTATATTTTTGTAATGCCCGTAGGTACGTTCTATCACTTTAATAGAATTTTGTAAAAGATTTTAAATGTTCATCACAAGTTACTTTGAAATTAACATGTCCTCAGTAGTGTAGGAAGCATTTTCTAACCGATTTGACCAGGTCTTAAGATCACTGAACCTGTTGTTATTAAATTTGGATATATAACTTCTTAATATAAATATTATTATATTATTTGATTTTATTTTGGTTGTTTTTATCCAATTTAGTTTGCATTAAACACTTATATACTGTATACTTTACATACTGCTGTATATACTTTCTCCTCACCTTGGGGTGCTTAAACGTACAAATATTTAACAGGTCGCTCAGAAGGATTGCAAGGTCCAATCTTTATGGCGTTATTACCATCACAACACGGAGGTGAGCATGGATCACAAGGAGCACACGAAGGTTCTGGCTCACAGGGTTCACAAGGGGGATACTCCGTGTAAGAAATTTGAGGATCTGGATCAGGTATCGGCTGACTTAAAGTCGTACCCAGAATAAGAGCTGCAAAGTATCAAAATATAAACTTAAATAAGTAATTATATCCTATAACGATACGCGATGACTCATCTAAAATCTGTCATTAAGTGTCATTTAGTCTGGCATAAGTATTAAGTGTACGCAACATTAAAAATACTCGGACACCACTGGGAATTTGATAATGATAATTTAATTAGAAAGTCGAGCATTGATTAAATGTACTATTTACACGAGGCAGCGTACTCTTATCTGCTCCATAACGTCCTAGAGAAACGATTGAGATACACATCAGAATATGATTGTAGCGGTATACTTGATCTAAAGAAATGACGACAAATAGACTTTTAATTTAAATAAATATATTACCTGCATAAGAGGCACATTAAAATTTTTCGTATTTAAATAAATTTAAAATAACAATAATTATAGTTACCTGATAACCAAACTATTTTACCTCACGCCATCTTGCGGTCGTCTGATTAATAATAGTAAAATTTTCAATATTTATACATAGTACGAATAAAATGTTTATATATATTAATGTAATTAATTTTTATCGCAAATGTAGCTTTCAAAATAAATGATATAACGCTTTAATTAGCACAAACTATTGTAAATATTTTTTTCTTTGTATATTCCGAAATTGTTTGTGAATATAACATAAAATATTTTCATATTACCTTAATCAATTCATCACAATTAAAAAGCATTTCATGCAAAGTTTATAGTTTGATTAAATAACAAAAACGCATGATAACTATCCTTGATATAAGCTACGATCGCTATTAATTTAGTTTTGAAATTGAAAATTATTTTCTGCTTTTCTCTTTCCGTCCCTGCTTTGAAGAATTGTCACCCCACTTTATAAATTTCTTATGTATCACGGAGGCGTTTTTAGTATATAAGTGCATGTAGATAAATATCCATGCCCGAGACAATTATTTGTATACAATACAAATACATACTCTAGGCGGAAACCAAACAAGCGGCGACACAGCGTCGCATCTAAGTAAGATTTGTAATAGATAAAAGAAGATTAGCATTGGCCCTTCCCTGTCAAACCGAAACGGTTCCGCCTGACTGGCGAAGAACCAATCCTATAACTGTAATATAGCTGCAGCACGGCTTTAACATTTCAAAATAATTGAGTAAAGACAATGTATTTAATCTAATTTAACGAAACATAAAATAAAATTTGACCTTGCCCAACCAAGTTACGCATATTAAAATACCGTAAAAACGAAAATGTAACAGTTGATAGGCATGGGGTTATCAACGATCTTTGTGTTTGGTAAGCAATGCAATCAAGTCATTTTTGATTAACAATTATTCCATTTAGAATGTAGGGCTTCTTTTCAGCCTATGAGTCCTCTGAGTAGACACAGAAACAAATAGGGTGTCACCTATTTCTACGACCAAGCAGAATTGCGTGCTCTGCCTTGTTCCGGTCTAAAAGTATTAGAGAGCCAGCATAATTACTGGCTGTAAGACATTCCATCTTAGTCCTGAAGAGATGAAAACGCATCTATAGACTTCTTTGTTTGAAGTTTGTTGTGTGTGTCAGTATGCTGCTTTAGCCACTTACCAACTCGTGGACTGTAAGTTCTTTATATTTTCCTTTATACATAACAGCCTATTATAATTCAACTGCTGAAATAATAGGCCTCCCAAATTTGCCATATTATATAGTAGAAGATAAGATGAAATTCAATGTCAGAGAATGGTTCGTTACAATAACACTCAAATGCGTTTTTGTACTGATGTTTTAACTCAAGATGCGGGTATGTTTACACACACCATTAGTACGAAAGTAAACTGAAAACGTAGAGATTTCATAACATTACGAGAAATATACGTACATACGTATACATAAGCACTCACACCTGTCACCCAGAGGGGTAGGCAGAGACTACGGACTTCCATTTGGCACGATCCTGACACACCTCTCTCGCCTCTTTCACATCCATATACCTACGCATACATGTTCAATAGATTGCCAATTTGGTCGACAAACTTTCGCCTAGGGCGTCCCTTACCGACTCTGCCGTTAACTTCTGCAACATAAATTTGTTTTGTTATGAGAAATATTTAATTATTATTTCAATATTTTGTGCTAAAAGAAAGGAAGGCACCGTGGCAATGCTACCGTACCAGTACCGTACCGTACCAGTGGGGCCACCGTATGCATTGGAAAGCAAGGAGAGCCTTGCATCTCTCCACCGTCGATATGCGTTCCGCAGCTAGTCCCACCTTGCGTTAGACCTGCCCGCTTGTACACACCACCATGTATACCACTCAGCCTCTCACCTTGTCTACCGTGGCCTGAACCTTGCCCTCCGTGCTCCGATCCTTGCCCACCGTGCCCAGAACCTTGTCCACCGTGCCCTGAACTTTGTACACCGTGCCCTGAACCTTGTCCATCGTGCCCTGAACCTTGTCCACCGTTCACTGAACCTTGTTTCAAACCATGTTATTCTCCGTCGTCTTGCTATTAACCATCCGCTGCATCATGACGACACCATGTGTTCTGCCACGTCAAATCAGTAGATTTAATCTTAGAATATTGAAATAAAAAACGATATTTAACAACATCGCAGTTTCCGAAATTTCTTCCAAAACATTTAATCTTCGTCACATGTTATTTATAAACAAAAAGTATTTAAAAGGAGAATGGCCAAATTTCTATAGGAGCTGGACTTGACTTTTTTTTTCATGTCCCAATACAAACTATAGTTAGATTGGTTTGTATAATGATTTCTTAAATTTACGCGAACACTACACATTGAATAAAACTATTATTTACGGATTTTTTTCGCGTTTAATTACTTTAATTTATTTTTATTATTATCCCGACGTTTCGGGTGCTTTACAGCGCCCATGGTCACGGGGGGGGACTGAGATGTTTGACGTCCCAATGTCATAGTTAGTCCGGCTACCTTCAGTTTTTTAATATTAATTTTTGGTCCGATTTACGCAAAACGAGCTTATAGTATCTGAAGTCTTGCAGTGGTATACTTGGGTTTGGGTTTAATTTTGTTAATTATAGGATCCCAAGCAGATGGTAGCACCCAACCATCTTCTCTATTGAAATTTGGATGTTTTTTAATTTCAATAGCCTCGCGTATCATCCTTGGTAGGAATCGGTGTTCTTTTGCGAGAATTTGTGGTTTATCAAATCTAATGTAATGGTGGGGACGATCTTGAACATGTTCGCAGACTGCAAACTTCCCGGAGCGTCGGTGCTTCACATCAGCTATATGTTCCTTCACGCGGGTTTTTATAGATCTCTTTGTTTGACCTATGTAAGAGAGACCACATTCACAATCTAGCTTGTACACACCTGCATCTTGTAGAGGAATATTACATTTGATGGATGGTAAAAATTGACTAATCTTCTTCAGCGGCTTGTAGTATGTCTTAATGGACGCTCGCTTCAAGATGTAGCCAATCTTGTCCGTGACTCCTCTAACATATGGTAGTAGAGCAGGCGCGCGCTCGACTGTGGCCGGCTTCACTCGTTCACTGTGACGTAGGCGCGGGACCCGAAGCTTGTTGTCTTGCAATACTTGCTTGACGTGCTGAAGCTCCGCGGCCAGATGTTTTCTGTCACAGATCCCTCGTGCTCTCTGAAACAAAGATTTACCCACGGTAGCTAACTGTGAAGGATGATGGTGAGATTCACCATTTACTGTGTATAGAAAAAATACCCATACCAACCGATATTTAAACGCAGTGTAGGTTGCACGATGTCTCTCACAATTATCCAAGATGTGAAAAAATCAGTCTGTAAAACAATACCGAAGTGAAAACTACAGAAGAAAATAACAATCATAGATTACTGTGTATATACTAGAGAAAACAATAATGGCGCGGATTGATGACCACAGACTAAGCGATGACAAATGACGTTCCGTTGCATATATGTAATTGAACAAAACGTTTAGCTTACTATGACCTAGAAAATTATTTTTATGGCAAGAATCCAGTACATAATAAATCAGTATAGTAGTTGATTTGATGTCTACGTACTAATTCAATTGAATTAAAATTAACAAATATTCATAAAAACGTGAATAATTATAGTCTTTGAATACCAAGTCCTTTAACACATGTAATGAATCGTCATTAGGTGCGTTCTGAAACTATTATTTGAAATAATTTTGAACAGTTACAAAAATATAAATAAATATATAACTTTTTTTGTGGCTACTTAGAGAGGTATTTCTTTTGTATTTAAAGACCTTAAAGGTATTTTACATAAATATTTCATATTGGGACGCTATCATTTCGTTGTCGGGTATTTGGCCATCCTCCTATTGGCTACGTAAAAATACCATAAAATATTTTTGGATAATATTTAAAAAAAAACAATAGTGTAGCGTATTATCGTAGTTAATACAGTTTTCACAGGATTTTTGTCCACTTTCACTATTAAACTCACGAGTTCACTTAATTACACCTTATAACTATTTTAAAAATCAAACAAGTACGGAGCTATTGTCGTTCGAGTGTAGTGAAAAGGTGTTCCTGTAATTTTAGTTCTTGAAGTAATTAATTTATTCTTTATCTATGGAAAAAACGGGAAAGCTTAATTTATGAAATTTAAGATAATCGCAATCACACAGTCATAGTTTGAACTGCCTGAAGCTAAGATTGGAGTGATTACGGCTGAATAAATAGTTTTTGTACGTTGTGGAGCTAATTTCTAAAGGAAAACAAATTATAGTTGTTTTCCTTTAGAAATGTTTGTAATGTCCCCTAAGAATTGTACTGAATTCTCCATTGCTTATAGTGAATTCTAATTAATACTTAATCATCACCATTTTCTAAGACGTGCAGGTTGAGGTGGGGTTACGGGGGTTATTATTACATTTATAAAAATTATCTTAATGTCAGTTTGTAAAATCACTAGTTATTAAAGATAGCTATTTGGAAAAAGAATAAATACACCAACATTTAGTAATGAAAAATATTTAATACACACGTACTTACATAAAATAATTATATTTTGTAATAGTTGATAAATATATTATAAACCTAAATGAGCTAGATTAATGAAAATCATTCATAAGAAATGCACCTAAATGAGCTAGGATTTACAAACTGTATATCACAATTAAAATTTTGTACGGGTATTCTTATACAATGCAATGTTATAATAAACGGTCCTTAAGCCTTTGGAATTTGCTGTGGGTCAAGTAAGTTAGTAAAAGATCTTCTGAATAGAGATTTCTTACGCATTATGCCTTCAAAAAATTGGATGATTTGAAGTTCCAATAAAATCTCATTGGTCATTTCTTACAACGTCTTGTGTGATAAGATTGTGATGATCTGTAGAATCATTTGAGATTCAGGGCACAATTTGTAAGTATGAATTCAAAATTTAGTTTTTAGACGGAGGTATCTTAAGTGCACGGACACGGAACAGAGCAAGTTTCAGGTATAACTGAATACTGTATACTAGGCTCGCTCTTTGAAAATTGATGACGTAGGAATGCATATTGTTGGCGGTTGGACTGTCGGCGGTGTATGTTGTCGGATGACAATTGGGGGGTGGATTTATTGGAGAAGACTGTGGCTGAGTTACAGTGATGTAAATAAATAAATATTTATTTCTCTTTTTTTATACAAGAAAGATAGACGAAGTTGAGTAATTATTTTTAAAATGCACCTAAAATCCCCAATGCAGTATGTCGTCCCATCGCTTTAGCGAAGTTTGTCTGATAATCCAGATCTTCTACGTTTTATATACAAAAGTAATAGTTATGTAACTTATGCATGGCGAGATGTGATAATTTTGTTTGATTTGCAACCACTTGAGCATTCATAAGCAATGATTTGTTGATTTTTAAATTTTAAATATTTTGATTAAATGACACGAAGCGCAAATTG
>CAJQZP010000706.1:82500-101184 GCA_907164705.1 Parnassius apollo
TTTGACTGGATTCCTCAGATACCACTCTCTTACTTACTTTTGTTGCCATTTATCAGTGTTTTTTTATTGAATAAGTGTGACAAACGACACAGTTCACCTGATGCTAATTGGATGCTGTAGCCCATAGAAATCTACTTTTATCTTCTATTAAGAATCAAAATGCAGATGAGTTACCAGCCCTGAGCACTGAGATGGAATGCCTCGTTTCCAGTGAAAAGAGTTGCTTACATTGCTGTGTTTCATTTTGAATGGTAAATATTAAATACATAACACGAATGTAATTAAAAGGTGTAAGGCATTCCATCGCAGTCCTCACATATGAGAACGTATCTGTACACTTCTATGTTTGAAGTTAGATGCATGTTTCCATGCACAGCTTTACCTTGGCATCAGTTGGACTGTAAGTTCTTTTTCCACATATTACAAGTGATTCCACTTTCAATGTTTTTATGTAACAATTGAGACGACAATATAGTTGTTATCTTAAACATGTGATAGTTTTAGTCGACTCAGTTTTAAAAACGACTTCAAAACCAAAAAGTATAAAAAAATCACTTATTATTATGTTATGAATTCGTGACTTAAATTATTAGATAATATTTGGTCTTTTTATACCATATACCCTTTACTTGATGAAGATGATCTATGATTTAAAGATAACCTTGAGAAAAAGCAAAGATTTATTGAGATTTCACAATATAAAAAACTTGGTAAAAATATATGGTTGGGTCAGGCGACCGTATTTGTAGGCAACAACAAAACCCTAAAAATTTAAAATATTAATGAATGAGGTCAGTCGCGCATAGTGTCTAATTAGCTGATTACTGATATGCCGACGCGGGGAAATGCACGGCGTTGCACTGTACAAATACACTATGTCTTAGCTCTGACTTCAAAAGATATTATGTGCAATTTATTTAAATAACATACATAGTAACCAACTAAGCTACAGGCTAAGTATATGTCTGCAAAGTTGCAGGGCCGCGGTCTCGAATACCGCAGGAAAAAGGATTTGTATGACCTTCTACATACCTACTATTCTAAGCTTACGCTGAATTGATGTCTGTTTCATTGATAAAGCCGAATACTAATTATAACGATTTCTTTATTAAGAAATGCTAGTTTTAAAACGTCTGTATTATAATAATAATAAATAAAATTTGTTTTCATGTTTGACATTAATTAAACTAGAAGGCTATATTGAATCGGAATCCAAAAAGAAATATTTGACCCTAATAACTAGAAGGTCAATCACCCGAAATCAGCTAAAATACCTAAATTGAAGAACACGGGCTTTGCATATCGTCGACAAGGTCTAAGATGAAAGATTAGAAATAAATTTACAAAAACCCTATTTATTTTGTTAGAATTTATCATTTGTAGAACATTATTTTTTGCAGAATAAGAGAGACGGTATCCACCTCATGCTAAATAAATGCTGCGCCCCATAGAGATCTATTTCTACACTCAATCAAGAATCAAAATGCAGTTGGGTTGCCATCCCTGTGGACTAGATATAGAACACCTCGTTAATAGTAAAAATTATCGCCGGTTCTCTACACTCACCATGGGAAATACAGCAGCATTAAGCTGCTATTTAACGTTGGTATTGAGAGCGTGATCTACCCTGGTCAAGCTGACCTATTCGTACTGCAGGCATAACTTATCATCGGCGTGGCTCAAACACGTAACAATTATTATATTTTAATATAAAATTACAATATCTATAAATCCAGTATGATTGACACTTATACTGCAGCTGTCGCGTTTCATTGAAAAAGCAACAATAATATCGTAGATTGGTTGGTTTGAACTAATTAAAGAAGAAAGAAAGAAAGAATGGTTTAAACTAATTTTGGGCTTCATTTATAAACATTTTATTTATTTTAATAGAAATTAACATCTAAAGTTAGGAAAATATTTAACCCTCCTTTTTTTATAAATCCGCAATCGGATAAAAAGCAGCCTATAAGTAGCCCCGAGTCCCTACAGTAACGTGTATAGGTAATACACAAAATTTCATGGAAATCTGTTCAGTATTTTTTACGTGAATATTTAAAACACAGACAGACAAAAATTCTAAAAACCACTTGACTTCAGTGCCCTTTATAGTCTCCTGGTCTTGTTTTTCCAGAAAATATTAGAATTACAGACACAATTTTTCAACAGATTTATTATATGTTTAGATTAGATTAGAAAATTTTACGATTTTGGAACCAAAACAAGAAAGAAGCGGGAGTCCAACCGCCAGCGATTTATTTTTCTAGTATTATTATGGATTAAGTAATTTTAAAAGTGAATTTTGATACGTATAAGTAATTCGACTTTGCGTATTATACTGTCTGCGCATGTGAATTATTAATTTATTGATATAATAGGCGATTCGATGGTGACATAAATCTCAAGATATTTTATCCCATTTTGCAGCTTGAGATACTATTTCATGAATAGGCTGCTGGGTAAATTTGTCGTAAAAATATCTCAAAAACATCGCGATATTATTAATATTAACATGTATATATAGCATTAGTATAACTGTGAAGAATTTAGTGAATAAAATTCAAATCAGACAAGGCTGTATGGTAAAAAACCTTTGCTCGTCTTAATTAGCAATTCGTAACAACAAAAAACGCGGAAAGAGGTGCAGTTTCAAGGTTTTGGAGGGAAATTGAACGCAAGCGGAATTCTGCTCCTTTAATGTGTTATTAATATTTTAAAGTAGATATTGTTTATGTAAAATTAATGCAATTTTGTGCATTTTTCAATTCAATTAAGCCTATGTGAACTATTAGTGAATACAACAAAACCAAATATAATAGTTATGTGAAGCTCAAGCTGGTATGCTTGCTGAAGCACATTGAGATACTATAGAATCGAAAAACGATTAACTTTGGAGTCATTGAGTTATATGTACTACGTACTAGAGAAGCTATTCCAAACAAAAAATGTGCACTACTCCGTATTCACACATGCGCGGGAAACAGTAAAGTCGCGCATGCGCAGTTGAAGTTGATACAAACGCGCGAATATTGTCATAATAAATAGTTGTTTATTTAGATTGTATTATACTTTTTTTAATTTTCGTTTATTTTGCATATGTGCTAATTTAATATAAAACTATTATTAACGCCGCTCCGCACTGCATGAATATCGAAGCCACAATAACGGGTGTACGGATTGCACTACAGTGCTGTTGAACATTATGAGTGTTCGGAATGCCAAATCTAGTGCGTAGTACAAATATATATCGATGTTTGGAGTGTGATCCATGTAGCATCATATTAACTAATTATTATAGTGATCGCTTGATGCCAGACTGTTGTTGTTGATTAAAGTGTATAAAACCGCGTGAACAATCTCCATCGTTACGACCTGGAGTGAGAAGCTTCCAAAGCTGGCCTAAAAACATGGCTGAAGGTAATAATCCGTAACTGAAGTAACAGTAACAGCCTCGATATGTATCTTCCCATTTTTGAAGGAGTTTTTTTTTCCAGAAAAAAAAACACATGACAAACAGACGTACAGTCTACGCTAAGTGGCTAAATCACCCCATGCACATATTTCTTTTAAATAAAACTTAAGTAAGGAACGAACTTACCATGACCACCGACTTACGCACCCGCTTACCAACTACTTGATGGTAAGTAGTGTAGATATCTGAAGCAAAATAAAGAAGGCTGCAGATGCGTTGTCACCTCTGAGGGCTGAGATGCAACGCCTCACAATTTGTAATTCGATTGAATTGCTTAAATTATATATGTCTCTATATACGTTATATGTATTCACGGGCACTGCAAATAGCAACAATAGGTAAGAGAGGCGGTAACTACCCAGATGCGCTAAATAGTCAGAAAACAAATTTTACAAAAATTATACACACAAATATATTTTTTTACGTGATAGAGCCATGCTGCAGTTATATTAGTAGTATAGTTGTAGCACGAATATGTCAGCTCGACCAGGTAAGAACCACGCTGTCACAGAATACCAGCATAAAATATAAGCTTAATGCTGCTGTGTTTCGTATGGTAAGTGCAGAGAATCGGAGACGAAATTTGAGAGAGGAAATTTCTTTGTTCTGCTTTATTGATAGAAGTGACATTTGTTGCTCTCTCTTTTATTTTCCTGAAATGCAACCTTTTGATTTCCTTATTTTTGTTGAGGCTTTTCGGTGACAATAATAAGTTATAAAATAATAAGTTATTCAGTAGTTTATTATTTTAAGCTTAGCATACCGCGGGCATCGTAAGAAACAACATGATTTAACAGCATCTTTCTGATACCAATTTAAAATAATATAAAGTTTGGTTGCCAACCCTTCATCTGGGTACTTTTGATAGGTGGTGATGAATTATTAAGAATGAAATATTATGATGAAAGAGATTATGAGAAAAGAGCAATGCAATTAGTAATTTACATAATATATATTTAAATTGACCGATGAGGCATAATTTAATAGTACATATACCTTCAAGAACAGAGCCTACTCCTTTTTAAAAGGCTGGCAGCACATCTGCAATTCCCCTGGTGTTGCAATTGTTGCCGTGCTCTCTCCTAAAAAAAAATGTTTGTTTCTTTTTACAGCCCGTAAAAGTCCACTAATGGACCTGCGCCTCTCCCACGTGTTGCACCTTCGACGCTGCTTCCGGTCAATAACTGGTCTAGGTATTTTACATCTAGCTTTAACGAGATGGTTATGTCGAAAGAGATCATTATATTCGCCTCTTATGATACCTATAGATTTTACGGACGATGTATTCTCATACGCCACCACTATAGGGCTATTTGTTTTGTTTACAAGTTACGGTACAGCCTATTATGGTTAACTCGACCGGAGAAAGATCGTGCTTGCAAAATATATTAGTCTGAATAGCACCATAATGCTGCAGAGTTTCGTATGGTGAGTGACGAGTCGGAATCGGAGTATTTTTTTTTCCGGTTAAAGGACATGATGGATGGCATTAAAAATGAATTTATTAAAAATAACTGACATTCGTTAGTACTTATGCACAAAAATAGATCTTGTTTAGTCACATAAATACAAATAACTAATTTTTAAATACAGATTTCAAATTCCTGATGCGTTTCAATATACGCGTAGTCGGTTATGTGTACGCGACACAGGAACATTAAGCCCGGTTTACATTTTGTGAAGTTACAAGTGCGAGCGGCAATGACAAGTGACAAATGACAAGTGACAAGTAGCAAGTTGGTGTTCACACATGTGGAATGTGCAATTGGATGTCATTATTATGTGAAATCTTCGAGTGTGAAATTGGGTTGGTAATTGTCAAAGAGGCGCTAGCACAGCTTTAAAGTTTAAAACAGGTATCCCATCATACAATTTTATTTTATTTTTTTGATTAAAAAGGTGTGTTAAGTGCCTTATTGCAAAGATATTGGTGCACACCAATTTCCTAAAATAGCTTAAGTGAGAAAAATGTGTCTTAAAGCTATAACAAGGGAAAAATTTAAGCCTGAAAATAATATGGCTCCAGCCCTGACCTACAGGAGTTTTTAATTTTCTTCTTTTCTTGGTAATATGTAAACTTAATGCTTCTTAAGTTCACCTATACCTACTTCTTTTGCGCCGAAACCGGCCATTCCCATTGATTGAGATATTGAGGGCATAGTAGCGTCTCGCATCATTTTTTTTTAATTCAGCGATTTAATATTGTATAAACATTCGTGTTTCAATAATTCCTTGACAAATTTAATGTTATTGCTATCTGACCACTTCGTAATAAAACAAAATTATTATAAATACGAGTATGTATACAATTTATATAACAAAAATATTTTATTTAATAACTATTATAACCAACACGTGTATGTTCTGACGTCACCGCTAGAACGGGGGCGGCGGTTGGTGTCTGAGGGGAAAGCAAGGTTAGCGCGGGGCAGAGATACTTGTCAGAGAATAGAGCAGGCCGCTATTCAATTGTTACTTTTCATTTCGCACTTGTCACTTGTCACTCGCACTTGTCACTGCCTGTTCACACGCACTAAGCACTTGTCATTTGTCACTTGTCATTGTCACTCGCACTTGTCACTTCTCAAAATGTAAACCGGGCTTTAGTTCTTAACTGCAGCAACGCGTATACAAATTGACCACCCGTGTCGACTCGCGACGAGTTATCGCCAGTCGGCTTTTGGTTGCACAATGAGAAGTGTCGCAGTGTTGGCTGGCCGACTTGTGTCTCGTCACCGCGCGTTCATAATCCCGCAATGAATAAAGCTGCCTTGCACGCGTATCCACCGGTACGCTTCTTACCTAGATTACGCGTACATTGGAACGCTTAGTCCGCACAAGGCTTGACCAGAGGAACCAAGATCTTAGTTCTCTTCATTTTGTTTCATGCATTGTGCAGTTGGTAATCATAATTTAACAGAAACTTTTAATAAATGGATCCATTAGATTCCTGCTGACAGCTATGAAATTGTTAATTGCAATTTTAGGTGCTCATTTGCCACGTACTTGGCAATGAAGAAAACATCGTGCAAACTGCGTGTTTAAGAAATTAAAAGAAATAGTTCGAAGACATGAAGTATTCGAACACACATTAAAGCAGTGTGCCAAACATTTCCTTGCTCTTAATCCCTCTCTGAAATAAAAGGGGCCCTATGCCCATCAGTGGGAAGTACAAAGGCTGTAATTTTATATATTCATAAGAAATAGCTTTTATATGAAACAGAGCAAACTTTTTAAAGAATAAGGATGACGAAAGAGCACGCAGTCTACTATAGATTTATTGGATGCTGTGGTTCATAGACATCTACATCTATTCTCGAACAAGTATCAAAATGCAGATGAGCTGTCACCCCTGAGGACTACTATAGAATGCTTCGTTTCAATAAAAAAGGGTCTCCGGTTCTCTCAACTCACCATACAAAACCCATTATTATCAATCTACTTCAAAAAAAAAAGAACAGGTTCTCAATTTCATTATATTTTATGTGTATGTTAATGTAACCTCATAAATTGTTTCTAGGTGAACCTATTTTGATTATTCTTATTTATTTGATAGCTAGTGCTTCTCATGTGGTCCCATATAATTTTGATCAAGATCTCACTAGTAGTTTTTGAGTTATCCTAATAATGCGTTTTTAATTGACCTCAACTACATTGATGATCTTCTCATTTTATTTACATTAAAATAGGTTGTACAAAATTTTACCACTTATTTCTTTTTACGTTTGGTTAATAATTATTATTTTTTCATTTTACTCTACAGCATTCGACTACAGTTGTTTCTACGCTGTTGTTCTGTTACAACGCTGTTTAGATTATATTACATATTTTGATTGTGATAGGTTTTCATTTGGAATAAAATAAATACGCCTTTTTAACTACGTACTATTAATTTGTTATATTTAAATATAAAGGAATTCTGGCCATCTTAGGATGGTGGTGCCCCAAGCATACAACGAACTGAAGGCCCTACCAAAGTTAGTTTCCAAACTTCTCCAGTGTATAAAGACTAGTTACAAAGTTAGTTTTCAAACTACTTCGGTATATAAAAAACAAGTTGTAATGTTGGAAGGTGTTAAATGAAAAGGCGACGTGTGAATCTCACCATTCCTTCATAGTTAGCTACTGGGGCAAATATTTGTTACAGTGAGCACGAGGGATCTGTGACAGCAAACACCTGGCCGTCAAGCTTCACCACGTCAAGCAAGTTCTGCACGACAACAAGCCTCGGGTCCCGCACCTACGTCACAGTGACCGAGTGAAGCCGGTCACAGTCGAGCATGTGCCTGCTATACAACTCTAAGTAAGAGGTGTTACAGACAAGATTGGCTACATCTTGAAGCAAGCTTCTATTAGAACATTCTACAAGACGCCAAAGATAATTAGTCACTTCTTACCATCCGGTATGTGTCATATTCCTCTACAAGATGCAGGAGTGTACAGACTTGATTGTGCATGTGGCCTCTCATATATAGGGCAAACAAAAAGATCAATTAGAACCCGCACATAGAACACAAAGAACACATAGCTGACGTGAAGCATCAACGTTCCGGGAGGTCTGCAGTTTGTTATCTTATCAACCATTACATCAGATTTGATAGACCACAATTCATCGCAAAAGAACATTGATTCCTACCAAAGAATATGCGTGAGGCTATTGAAATTAAAAAACATCATAATTTTAATAGAGAAGAAGGCTGAGTACTACCACCTGCTTGGGACCGTATCGCTAATAAAATTGAAACTAAACCCAAGCATACCACTGCAAACTTCGGGACACAGTAAGTTCATTCTGCGTAGATAGAACCATAGATAATAATTAAAAAACTGAGGGTACTCCATGTTAACAGTGAAATCGGGACGTCAATCACTTCAGTCCACAGTGACCATGTGTGCTGGAAAGCACCCGAAACGTCAGATATTAAAAATAAAATAAATTAAACGCGTAAGAAAAGTAGTTTTAATGAATGTGTAGTTTTCGCGTAAAATCACAAATTATTAAATTTTTAAATGAAATTAGAAATCACTCGGCTTAAATTTTACATTATTCTGGGTGATGCTCGCTAAAATAAAACATCATTCCCTTTTCAATAATCTGCCAGTTTTAATTGCTCAGTCAGCTTCTAAAACAATATTATTTTGGCCTCTTCTCGTCTATGTCATAATATAATTTTCTTGTCACATCCAGTATTGCTTACACTCCTTTATTATAATATTTTATTATATATTTATTATTTTCCTTAATTCCGCTTGCACTTTAGCAACGCACCGGGGAAGGAAAGGTGTCAATGAAAAGGAGACGTGTTGCTCTTGTTATGAATTAATTATACTGCTTTTGGTTCTAAACTGAACACAAATATGAATTGTCGTGAGGGATACACTACAAAGTAGTTTACCGCACCGTACCGCGTACTGTGCCGCTGCCCGGCAGGAGATCGCGACATGATTAAACACGCTGTCTTCGACTTTCTAAAATATCGTCTGCAGCCTTCAAAGTCAGCAAGACAACATTAGCTTTACATGGTTCATCGCATTTTTGGAATTACGCTTTCTGTTCCTTCAAGCTACTCCGTGCGATGCAGCGTTCGGCATTCTCTTAGATTACTTGCCTCACTTATTTATTTATTGGTTTATTTATTTAATTAAACTTCGATGCATTAAGTTATACATCTGACGGACTTAATTTATAAAAGATTAGACGGTTAACTGACATTGGTACTGCAAAACTGATCTACTTCAGTTATTTTCATAATTGGGGCTCTCTGCCAGTCTACCATTAGGACAAACAGAGATAAACATACACATAAAAGAGATAGGCTTGCAAATAATAAAAAAATATTATTTCTAAAACATTAACTAACTTACTTTTACTAAACAAAAATATTAAAAAACTAAAATCTTCTTAAAAAAGAAAAATCTTAAAACATTATTTATGAATGGCATTCCAATCAGATTTTATTTCATATGTATTAAGATCGAATTAGAGGTAAAGACGATAAAATAGTGTCTCTGTCTGTATTTACACTGAAACTTACGGTAGTTCAATAATATTATTCGCAGATAATAGTTTTATCGTTTACGTGATCTCCGTAATGACAAAATCCGTTAAGATCATACCAACAACTTCCCAGCGTACATGTATAATTCACTAAATCTTTAATTCTTTAAATATCGATTGAGCTTCGTTTTGAAAAATGTGTTCTTTTAAAATGTTCAATTTCCAAAGTATGTAATTCGGAAAATATTATTTGTATCGTGTTTGTGATATAAATTCCTATCATTCCATGTGAATATGAAAAGTCATGTTTCTGTGAACCAAGTATAACAAATTATTGAGTTTTTGGCTGAACTACATAAACATTTTGGAATTTATTATTTCGATAAAAGCTCCACTGATTTTTTTAGTCGTGGATAAATCTTTATATCATCTAGGTAAAAAATACCTTCATTGTATTAAAGGGCACTAAAGCCTTTCCAGTAACTAATTCGGAAGACTGTATGGTTCTCACATACGCAACAGTTTGTAATTACTATCAAAATAGCACATAGGCACGGATTAGAAAGAAGATCGATTGGTATTTCTTAAATAAAGAGATTTTCAGTGAAAAGTTTATATCGATTTAAAAAGTAAATACTTAACGTAAATTAAATGCCAACAGAAAATAGTGTTGTTAAAATTTACTACTAAAGGTTGCTCGGAAATTGTGATGAGTCCCTCTCTTTTGAGGAACCCCCAAATTCATCGAATACTTTGCGTATTATTTGTCTCCGTAAAAGCATTTTGTAACAACAAGCGGCGCCGAGACTTGAACTTTCAATTTAATATTTAACACGGTAGCCTAATGGTAGGGACCGGACCGTGAATTCAAAAAGTCGTGGATTCGAATCCGCCATTCAAGAACTGTCATGAATCACTTCCTACAAATGCATATGAAGCTTACCTGGAGTGCTTATCGGGAGTATTGGTAATGCTAATGGAGATGAGAATATACATACATATTCTTTATATCTAATTACATAACCATACATAAAGATCCAGGAGGGAACAACTCTACACTTCGTTCACCGGTAAGAGGCTGTCAATCGATAACTTCCACCAGTTCATTCATTATTTTTAGAACTCCAAAATTAAAAATTTGTAAAATATAAATAAATATGTATATGAAGCTTTCTGTCATTTCTAAGGTTTTTATGGAGTAAGTAGTTAGTTCGCCGCGCGACTAAATGAGCGTTGACGACTTTATATACCCTTGGGCGGTTTATTGATTAAGCATGCAAGTTGCAGAATAATGTTTCCTTCAATATTGAGCATACGATAAAACATCACTTAAAATTGTATAAAAAATTTCTTTGATGCCAGCGGGGATATAAGTCGGGAACTTCGGTTTCTCGAATACTATAAATTTTTTATTTGCGTCGACTATTTGAAATATTGAACTTAAATCAGATGATCGATTACTTGCGATTTAATTTACTTTTCTACGTTTTCTTTAAAATCACGTCCGCCTCTACTATTTTCTTTTATAATAGCAAATGACAAGTTTTATCAAACCATCGCGATACTATGTACTTACGACACACAATTTAGTTCAATGTATCAAACACGTTATTTGGCTAGGTGTCAAACGATTTATGCAATGTTTTTCAAACTGTGACATTTTCTTCTCATATCCGATTAAAACATAATCTTATATCTGATATAACATTTGCGTAACTAATTGCGTTTTCGATTAAATGTTATTGTGGCTATTATATGACATTGATTAATTTTGTTGTGTGGAGGTATATTAGTTTATTACAAAATATAACTTTAAAGCATTGAGCTATTATGTACTACGTACTAGAGGCGACACTGCATTCAACTACTCTGTTCCATTCAACTGCGGTGCTTACACCGCACTTGAATCAGTCACTCGCTAGGCGCTTGTAGAGTTGTCACGTGTTGTATTGATTTAAAAAAAAATGTCTTGACAAAAGTATGCCGTCGTGTGTACTTAGACATTGCATAAATAATTCAAGAAATGTCAGTAAAAATCAAGGAATTACTTTTCATCGATCAATAAGATACCTAACCACAATTAAAAGTATTATAGATTAATCACAAAACAAATAACTCCTAAGACGCCATCTTGTGTCATGGAATATAGATTATGAAATTAATTTGTTCAGATGCGACATTTCTGTGGGTACTTAAGTATAGAACGAATATATTATTATACACATTTTTTTTGAAACATATGTAAGTTATCATAATTAGTCAAATTTTTAAGCTATTGCATAGCTTCTATCGCGGGCCTTGAGCGCGGGGACCGAATCCAGAAATTCCGTAACGAAAAAAACCTCACGCTCCCCACTCCGACGGGCACGGAGGTGTGGCGTTGAAAGCCGTGCATCGTCTAACGTCGTTTCAGTTCGGCAGACTTCGGCACTCGGCAGACTTCGGCACGGTGTTTGTGTGCGTGCGACTAGTCGTATGCGTGTACACTAGCTGCTAACTGAATGATAAAAATTCCTGAATAACCTACATCTATTGTAAGATATTAAAAATATTTTAAACAATATTAACTTCTCATTTATACAATAAGAGAAAAAAAATTGTTTTCTTATCGGTCACCACGCTCAAAAATTATAACTTGATTTAATATCAAAGACTTAACTGCATAAATAAAATAAATAATTAATTATAATTGCATAAGTTGATAAAAAATGCTATGCAATATCTTTACCGCGACAGTCCCCGAGTGCCACACGTTTTTTTTTATATTTAAATCTGCTCATTATTCTTTTATTTAATTTTTTAGGTTTCCACATCAACGTCAAAGTGGAATAAATTCGTCCATTTTAACTCTCACATGCCCAGCGTTGAGCCGTGGTAGCTCAGATGGTTACCGCTCGCTGTAAATATAACAGAACGCGAGAAACCCGGGTTCGATCCCAGCCGGCACCATTGAAATTGTTATTTTAAGTTCTGATATACCACGTGTTCGGCGGTGAAAGAAAACATCGTGAGGAAACCTGCATGTCTGAGGAAGAAGAAAAAATATTTCGAAGATATTTAAAGTTCGCCAACACGCATTGGGGCAGCGCGGCGGACACTTCCTTGCCCTAAAACCCTCTCAGAAATGATGGGAGGCCTGTGCCCAGCAGTGCGACGTATATAGGCTGTAACTTTACTTTACTTTACTTTACTATGCCCAGCGTTTATGAACGACTCTTATTCTAATTTAAATAAATACATTTGTAATTTAAATGTTATATTAATAAGTTTTGTTAAACATACATTTCGTGTGTTTTTTTTTAAATATTTGACACAGATACCTTTTAAAATGTTCAGATAAAAATATAATTAAAATGTAATTGTGATATTATATTATATAATATTATATTAAATAAGCAAATATAATATACAAAATAAATGACAAAATTTAAAAATTGTTCTCGATATAATTTACCTATTTAACAATACAATCTACTATACCTTTATCTATATTAACTACTGATCACTCTACCTATGTTAATTCTATGATCAAAAACCAACCGCGCAAACACAGAGTAACGCACATTTTTTGTTTGAAATAGCTGTTCCAGTACATAAGTACATATTATTACATATATTCAATGCTTTAAAGTCACATAACTATAGAACGTAAAAGGGTAAACTACTATAAGATGAAATGTTTTCATTCTACCTTCTATGAAATTGCCACATGTCACAGTTGTATAGATTTCGAACTATATAACCTTTTGCAAGTTCTTACATCATTCATTCATATAGCTTAAAAAACTGACAACAAAAGGAAAAGTCTCGAACAGGGACATACATTGTACCATGCTAGATCACTGACCTCTATATATACAAGTACGCTGGACTGGCTATACCATACGAAATGACTGTGCGAATTTGAAGCGCCGCTAAAGAATGTCTTGAAAAAATAAAATTTACATAATATGCAAAAATATGTTGTCTTATTCATATTGTCATATTTATTAAGCCTGTATTTTGAACTTTTAAACTAAAAAAAACGAAAGTTTTTTATGTTATTTGATTGTGTTTAATATTAGTTACATAATAAGAATAATTTTTATTAATAATCAGGGTGCGTAATCTGTATAATTCGTTACCAAAACGGAAGTGGTATAACATTTCACAAGTAAGTGAATTTGCAGTAAATATTAAACAAATTAAAACTATTTGATAATATAAGTACTTATAAATCTGTTACTAATCTTAATATCATATATACCAACATGTTTGGCTGTATATTACTGTCGGTTGTCGAGTTCCCTGTCTATAATACTAATCGATGTTCTTTTCTACCCATATCTGTTAACAAATAAAGTCACTAACAACAGATGATTATCAAATGTTAATTAACAGGTTTCCAACTGAACCTAGACTAAAATTATGGCTTAAAATCATAAATATTGTGAATTGGCATCCGAAACAAAATAATCATGTTTGTTCCAAACATTTCACAGACGACTGTTTTATTAGACATGAGAACTGCACCACTTTGAAAAAGTGCAGTATACCGACAATAATTTCTGATTGTACCAGCACCAAGCACTACCAGCTACCAAGTACTAAGTATTAGATTATTATTTCGATTGTTTTTTTATTTCTTCTTTCCTCATTTTCCACCAAACTCAAGGGCTATAACCAAGTGTCGAAAGGTCGCCTGATGATGTCAAGCCACGTTGGATGTGTGTTAGTGGGCTGCGGTTAGAGGAAATTCCTCTCCCTAAACCGCTGGAAGTTGTGTTGGTATGGCGATTGGGGATGCGCCACTCGACTGTTTTTCGCGACTTTGGTGAGGCTGCACCACTTGACGCTTCCAAGTGCTCGTTTTTCCCTGGCTCCATTCACATATCGGGCTAGGTAATTCATAATTTTAGTTATTTTTTTTAATATTGTAATTTTAATTTCAAAAAATGACGTTGTAAATAACTTATAACTATGTAATTCAAAGTTCATATTTTTTTTTATATTATCTTGCTATCTCATACCCGGCGCATTGTTTCCACAGAAGAAATAATGGTGGAAATATCGTTAAAAATGTGGAACAGTTATATTGTATAATTAGGAATGATAATACAATCATTGAAATAGAATGATATATAGCTTTCTATAACTTTCAAATAAATAGTCAGTATAATACGCACGCCACCTAGTGTCAGTTAATTGTACCATGCGTATAACCATCGCACAAGTGCAACCAATAAGTTGACTAAGTTTTAGCGCAATCTGATGAACTGTATGGCATCGTAGAAAGTACGAAAAAACATAAATTTTTATATAGTAGAAAATATTTTACTGTCAATAGACATACCTGTAGTTGATTAGAATAGGCGTTATTATAGCAGCTGATTTTTTTTTATAATACAAAAACAAAATGAACGGTTTACAATAAATTATTCTAGAAATTATGTTTTTATTTTTATTTTGTGTACTTAGTTTTATCTTAATAATTTTTTAGTTGAATGATTAAGGGCTATAATGGCTATCCGAGTACAGAACCAGTGTACAAAACTAATCCAACTCTAGAGATGCGTAAGACAGGGTGACGTAATATCGCCGAAATACTTTACCGCTGCATTGGAAAACGTTTTCAACCTACTGGACTTGAAAGGATACGGTAATAACGTCAATGTCGTGTACGTCACTCACCTTCGATTTGCCGACAGTATAGTCCTTATGGCACAATCGCTGGAGGACCTGCGCACTATGTTCAATGACCTCAATAGTGTCTCCCAACGGATAGGTCTTAAGATGAACATGGACAAAACAAAAGTCATGTGTAATGTCCATGTCACACCTATGCCGGTGGTTTTCGGGAGCACTTAGCTGAAGTTGTTGATGAGTATTTTTATTGGGACAAATAATCCGAATAGGTAGGTCCGTCGATTGACCTGTCGGTCGAAGTTGAACTTAAAGGTCAATCGACGGATTCAACCTGGCTGGGCAGCGTTTGGGATATTAAAACACATCTTCTCGTCAGGAATACCTCAAAATTAGATTGTACAACCAATGCGTGTTGCCAGTGATAAAATATGTATCTGAAACGAGGTCTTTCACTGCTGGCCGTATGAGGAAGCTCGAAGTCGCTCAACGAGCTATGAAGAGGGCTATGCTCAGGGGTTCAAATATGTGGGGGATATCTGCAGCAGAACCAGAGTGACCGACATCGCCCAATGGATTAGTAAGCTGAAGTGGCAATTGACCGGCCGTATAGCTCGAGGAACCGAATACCGATGGGGAAAAAATGTTCTCGAGTGGCAGCCTCGTACTGGCATGTGAAGTGTAGAACGTTCCCTCACTAGATGGAGTCAAAACCTGGTAAGAAATGCAGAAAGTTGATGGATGCAGGTAGCTCAGGACCGTGCTTTGTGGAATTCCTTGGGGGAGGCCTATGTTCAGCAGTGGATGTGTGAAGGGTTTTAGTAAAAATATATTTATATATTATATATTTTAGTAAAAATAAATAATGATGAATGATAATGGCATTATATTAATATGATACATAAATAGAATGGACGTTACGGGTAGAGTCCATCTACCCATAGAGTCCATTCTATTTATTTAGGTATAGGTAGGGTATAGAATTTTTTATCGATATAATTTAGTACATTGTCTTATCCCTAGTATTAGTTCCGTGGACGTGCACTCCTGATGTCAGCACCAAAATGGCGGAAATCAAATCGCTTCATCACGTCACGGTGTATAGCCAGTCCAGCGTACTTATATATATAGAGGTCAGTGATGCTAGATGGAATGATGGCCTCATGAAAAGTGATAAAATTCTACGGTTTTGCCATAAGATGATGATGAAATTTACAGAAATTTCAAATGGTAAAATGCACTGAAACGTCAGTCTAGTTACATTTAAAAAATATTTTGTAAGCTTTTTTCTAATGTTGTTGAAAAAAATCTATAACACTGCACTTTTATTTGATTAAAAGTTATTCTTATAGGGTCTCATTACAAAAATCTTATCAAACTTTTCGAAATCTAATGTGCAGTAAATTTCAAAAAATGTTCTGTTTTATTAGAACTCAATTTGCCTTAAGTATTCCAATTATATCTATAAAATAAAAAATAATAAAGTATTCCAATATTGTTAACATGGAAAAAATAATATAGAAATATTCAATATTGATGCATTTGACACATAATGTAGTTTGGTAAATTTATAAAGTGATCTGAGGAGCAATGTTGCATTAAGGTTCATTTTGTTTTAAGTTTAATAAATCTAACTTTTTTACAGCTTTATCGAGACTTCATAAAGACAGTTCGAACTAAATGGGAACTATTATACAAAACTTAAAACTGTGTTTCAAATAATTCAGATGAACATCTTGACAATGCTACGGTCGCATTAAAGACAAAACTATAAGTATCAGGATCAGTATACCTACTTTAGTAGCAATCGGCCCAGCCATGAAGCGCGGAGAACCAACGACCGATGGAAAATAAAAGGTTCTCAGTGGCTGCTCCATAACAGTAAATGAAGATGAAGTGATACATGCAGTATGACTACAGTAGCCCAGGACCGTGTTTTAGAACATTCCTTAAGAGAGGCTTATATTCAGTACTGAACTTGTGAAGGGAATATGGAATGAATAGATGGTAATTATCCGGGAGTAAGAACAAGCTGAGGTATATTTTATCATCACTTTCTCGTGTGGCCGTAGAAGGAAAAGGAGATCTCCCGCCGGGCAAGGTGTTCTGCCCGGGGGAGCGCTAATGCTCCGTGTGATAGTTCGGAGCTGTCCTATATATACTGTTTATGATTCGGCACTTTGATAGCGCGATTTAGGCTTCGGTGTGTTTCACGTGTGGTGCGCCTACAGCCCCGCCACACTCGTATCTAAACTATCGTTTATGTAAGGAAATAAATGTAAAGTTACTTTATTAGTGGTGACGTTATATTGTTTTAAGTTGTTTTATATTCATTATAAAATTAATAAGAAGATAAGAAACCATCACCTCAAAAATATTCCATCCATTTACAATCTTATCTAAGCAAACGCCACCACCAAGCCAACTAACTAACACCATTTCAGCCAACACAATTATCAAATGCAATATCTTTGCTAGTTCTTGTGAGATTCTTCCCCGCTAAGTCTTAATGGCTTTGAGAAATTCCAAAAAAAATCTTAAAGCTTGCGATTTTTATTATATTAGTTTTTAATTAGAAAGAAGCTGATGCCATCTCCTGTATCTATTTCACTTTATCGCCTGTTATGGCAACCGCGTGTTTGACAGCGAAAAAATGTAGCGAAAAAAGCTACTTACATCTTCGTTATACCACTCTCTCTGTCCTTCAATAAATTGTGATTGCATTTTTAAGGTAACATGTTACAACCAATTTATTTAAGGGTGAGTTTACCCATTCACTCTATAGAAAATTTATGAATAACTGAGTTTAATATCGCCTAAGATATTTCATTTGAGTTTGTTTATTACTAGATACAATTATATCATTTTTATTTTATCCTTTTAACTTTTGCTTCCTTTGTCCAAATGAGATGGATTTGCTTACGCTGCCATCACTTGAAAACATCAGTACAAAGCAATTTTTTATGAATTTCTGCTTTTTTGATGAAGTTCCTACTCGTATCATCATAATCGGTATTCTAGCCCATCATAAATCTACTACTCAACAGAATTTAGGACTTCATCAGGCCTTAGCTGTGCCACACTTGACATGTGGGTTGACAATCCTTTTAGCGCAGTTTTTTCTGAATGTTTAAAGTAGACTATGTTCTCCTATGAAAGATTTTTTCTTTTAAATTTCCTTTTTTTATTCTAAAATAATAAAATTTTTAGAAGGATTCCAGTGATATAGGTGAGAAAGTGTGCTATAAGAAAAAAGTGCGGTTTACATGAAAATTATACGTGGTAGAGCCATGCTGCAGTTATATTGGTAGTATAGTTGTAGCACGAATGAGTCGGCTCCACTGAGGAAGTATCATGCTCTCACAGAATACTAGCGTAAAAAAGTCTATCTTAATGCTGCTGTGTTTCGTATGATGAGGGTAGAGAACCAGAGACTCTTGTTACTAGAAATGAGGCATTCCATCTTAGTCCTCACGGGTGACAACACATCTGGATTTTGATTCGTAGTCGAGGATACATGTAGGCGTCTATGGGCCACTGCAACTACTTACAATCAGATGGACCAAGACAAACGAAGTACAGTCCATTGAAT
>CAJQZP010000707.1:0-20125 GCA_907164705.1 Parnassius apollo
TGTCACGAGCGACATCCATCATCATATCGCACGTTTAATCAAACATAGAAATAACTCAAAAATCATAAGTTTTTGGCTACGGCTGTTTAAAGTTTTGCATTTACGCAGGTCGAAGTTTGATGATCTGTAAAAAAAATTTTAAAGTATTTTATGTATTCAATTGATTTTATTGAAAATTTAGTTCAGTAAGATTTTGCTGGCATATGCGAAAAATAACAATTTACTGATGATTGACTTATAAATAGTTGATAAAAAAAAAGTTCCGACTTAATGCACTTTATGATTAAAGGAAATTAGTGTGATTCTTAGAACAAGTTCATCATAATACATAATAATCCTGTTTATCTCTAAAAAATAAATAAATCATTTGGGCTTATTTGATTATATTACATTGTTTTATTAATGAAGTTGGATTATTATTGTAGGAATACCAACTATTTCCTTTTTTATTCAAAATATCGAGAAAATTGTTGTAAATATTTTAAAAATAAAAAAGCATAAACATAATTTATTATCCTTTTATTTATTTAAAAATAAACCTCCAAAAAATAATTAAAACTTCAAAACAAATGAATAAAAAACGATTAACTTATTCTTAATCTTGACACTCTCAAATCAGTCTTATAATTGTATTATAATTGTTAAGGAACTAAAATAACCTTGGAATCAATCTTAATCAAAGTCAGAAAATGTTTACATAAAAAATATCTTTTATAAAGGGTTTAATAGTTTATACCCATTTAAAATAAACAACAAAAACGTATTAACATATCAGGCTCTCTATTACCTTCCTTTTAAACTTGGTACAAAAAGGTAATTATTTTTTAACAAAATCTAAAAACTAAACTTATAAAAACTGAAAAAAAAAACTAATTAGAAACACAGAAAGGAGATCCATTAAGTTCAATTAATTATTGGATTATAGAAGTTGGAATAGAAAGGAGGAATTAACCTTTATTAATAAGCTCTGCCAAGTCCTTTTTTTTGTTTGCACTTATATCTTGTCTTTGGTCGTAAGCTTTTTTGAAGAGTAATTTCTTGGATATTCTTCATCTTTTTTCTTTTATTTCTTACATCAATTTCTTGGAAGCAATCATCTTTATAAGAGTTTTTGTAAAAAATACTAAACGGTTTCTCCTTTTTTCATCATCAATACTTTTATATCGTTCCAATTAACTGAAACTCCATCCACATTTGTATTATAATTATAACCCCATTCCTCCTGCAAAAGTTTTAGATCCAGGAAGGCTTCAAAAGTTAGTTCATGGACGTTTATGGCTGGTTTACTTTTCTTAGCATTTTTTATCAATGTCACATATTGATCTGGGGTGTAAATTGGTCCTGATTTCAAATTTTTCTTTATTTCCTTTTCAATTAAAGAATGAACGCTGTCAGCTTCGTTATGGGTGTGCCCACGAATTAAAAATTTGTGTGTTATGCTTCTTATATTTAACGTTTTCACAGCATATAGGTACAAAGTTGCTATATACTTATTTTTATTTTGCCCACAGCAATTGTCTGAGTAGAATGTTATGCTTTTTCTCTTCAGTGCTTTCTTGAATGAATAATCTTTCAAGGTATTTCCATACACAGCTTCCTATCTCATTTGCTCCACGTTTAGCTTCTGCTTCCGTCCAAAAATAGCAGTGCACTTTATCATATGCTGTTTTTGAATTTAATTCAGTCAATTCAGTTATGGTAAGATTGTAACTGTTAAGTTTCGATTTATAGTAGAATGAGGAGGTGTCACCTCTAGGACATTGGAGTACTGCCTCTAAATCGTAAATTGCTACTATATTATTTTTAGTCACTTTTATGCGGTCTTCTTGTTTTTCAGTTCTACTTAAAGTCTTTTCTTCTATATGTTTATTATATTTCTCTTCTAGTTCTTTTGCTTTCTCTTTGCTACTATTATTATATGCTAAACATAAATCACATTGATCCTTTTTTGGTTGGAAAAAGGACAAATTAAATTCTGTAGTAAATATCTTGTAATATGCTATATAATTTCCTATCTCCTTATTATTTTCTTTCTGCTGTACTACAAAATCGTTATACAAATCTTTTATATTTTTTCCTCCGTCTATATATTCTTTAGAAGTACTAGCTCTGAGGTAATGCGATTCGATTTTAGGAATAGACTGAATATGTTTCCTGATGTCGTCGACTAGTTTTGGATCAAGAGTTTTGTGGCTGTTGTGTTTTCCTCTTAAGTCTTCAAGCATGAAACCACCGTCACTGACCTTATTTTGTATTGTAAAAATCATGCGATCCGAAATATCTAATGTTGCTTTAAAAAAAGTTTTACATACTCTTATTTTGTTAGAATTAACGCAAAAATAATAAGCTTTATTAGGACGCCTTGGGTTTTTAGCATTTGTGTACTTATATTTTGGCACAATATCAACCATACAACCATTAATATAATTTCTTTGTTTGGCCACATCCCCTAAGTCCCAAAATTCTTTGAATATGTCATATCTTTGATTATTTGATATATTTTCTACACACTTTAATTTACACTTTTCTGTGCATGGAATTTTAAGACAGCGACTGGGAACAAGTTTATGTGACCTTGTAGTAACATACGATTCACCAGTATTTCGTAGTTTTTTAGCTTTATTTTGTTTCCACTTCGCAGGATTTCTAGTTCGCCTTCGGCCTCTTTTATTAGCGATCTTTTTTTGAGTAGAACCATTTAAATCCGAAGAACTGGTATCACTGTCACTGTTGATAGAAGTAGTAGGAAAAAGGTAATTGGAGTTCCTTTTATGATTTTTTTCTGTCTCATATTTGAAAGTAGGGTCATCATCACTCAAATCTACACTATCACTTACATCAGTATAAACTGGTGAAATATTAATAGATTTATTAGAAGAGGGACATCTCTGAGGTCTCAACTGAATGTTGTCTGAGTCGCAACATTCACTGGCCATAACTGCTACTGTGTTGCGGTTTTCAGGTTCTTCTTCTGTTTTCGAAGATGAAGAATCATCTGAATCTGAGGAAGTTCCAGAAGAAGAAGAACTAGATGATGATGAACTTGTACTTGTTGAACTCGAGGATGATTGCGGTTGTGTTTTTTTTGTTATGTCTTGTTGAACTCCAATGCATTCCAAGTTATTGTAATCATCGCTGTCATAGTCTGGCACAAGGCTTGTTGGCAATCTCTTTTCATCAGTGTCACAAGATTTATTTTCTATGTTTCTAGAACTAATCAACCGGGAATCAATTTTTTGGCTAAAATGCAGATGATCGTCTGCATTTTCTGATAATATTTCATCGCAGCTGCTAACTAACGATATTTCCAACTTTTTTATGATCGTCAGATTGTACCTGTCCATCAGTAGATCGTAGATCGGTAAGATTTTTTATTTGGTGGGAGATTTTCTATGTTCTCACTTGGTATATTGTTTAGGTCTTCTACAGTAGCGTTATGAGTTTCAGCTATTGGTTTAACTTCATGACTTTGCAAAGATAACGAAGAACTCGATGATACTAATTCTAGTATTTTATGTGCCCTCCGAGACGCCATTCTGTATAAAAAAAAATATTCTAAATAAACACTTTAAATATTTTTTAAACATTTTTTTTAAATAAAGCCGTTTTACTGAACTAGCCTAAAGGACAGTGAATACGATTATAGGTCCACCCGCGTGGCATCCCTACAATAAAATACAGGATAGAACAATAATTAAAACGACCTTGTTATTTTGATTGATCATCAAGAAGTAAGAATATTAAAGTCGTTATGCATTTGTATTTAACTTAAATTAATTAAAAATATAATTAAATTATATTATTATTATTATCATTATAAAACTGATACGATACTGATGTCATTACGACAATGGTTATTATACAATTTAATTTGTAATACACTGTTGAGAACAACTGATTAATAATAAGTTATAATTTTACTTTGAAAGAGAAATAACTTATAATGCAAAAATAATGTTGAGGACTTTTTTTAAAATTAAACAGGAATAATTAAAATTGAATTTCATATTTAAAGCGTTATTTAATACTAAACTGGAGTAATTCTATTTGTTCTATAAATAAACTAAATATTTTAAAATGAAACTGAAATAACTAGTATTCATTCATACGATTTATTATTAGATTAAGAAATAAACTGTAATAACACGAAATAGGATCAGTGAAACTCAAACAAATTTTTGTAATAAAGTGAAATAAGTCCGAATAGTACCGCTATTCGAATAAATAAAACCAGGAAAATTACTCACCTGTTAATAATGCATAGAATTATTTCGGCTTATTGCATTATTCAATTGACTGAAACGGGATCCTAGTCTCTAGACCACTGACACAAGACTGAATATCTCTGTTTATTGGTTTCAACCTGTCAGGACGCGTTAATCAGAAAGAGACGGACGTCCTTCCATTTCGCTCAGATTTTGTTCAATTCGAACGGCTGTTTGAGCGCGCGTGTTCTTTGCGTTGAGTTATTGCGTTTTATGATTAAATCTCAGAATAACCGATTTTTGAGTTATTTCTATGTTTGATTAAACGTGCGATATCAATTTAGAGTATGCACTGTGCAGTCTGTGAACCTGTTGGCGGAGGAAAGAGATCGTGGATATGCATAATAAATAGATATAGACTATAGATTTCCAGTGCTTATTTTGTATTGAGTTTTATTATTTTACCTGCTTACTATATACGAGTATAGTACGAGAATTATATACAAGAAAATTTACTAAAATAACGTGTTCTTTTTTATCACCACTGTTTATCATTAGATTGTGCCTCCATTATAGGAATGATTGTTAACCTGTTATTTTGAATGAAATTGGTGATTGAACGTTTAGTGGTGGTGTAAGAATATCCACTGTACCGTATCATCCCGTAGGTAATATACCAGGCGACAGAGGGAAACAAACCAGGAGGTGGGCAGCCGCGTCTATCTTACGAGTATAACATAACCTGCGATTTCAAACTCGCCTGTCAAGAGTGGCAGCTATGATAAATACCAGGCGACAGAGGGAAACAAACCAGGAGGTGGGCAGCCGCGTCTATCTTACGAGTATAACATAAACTGCGATTTCAAACTCGCCTGTCAAGAGTGGCAGCTATGATAAATCCATCCTATGAGCCAAGCTATAGGGGAGCCCTATGTACAGCAATAGACTCATAATATGCTATAGTGATAACAGTGCATTGGTGATATACAATACGAAAAGCTATTCATCTTAATGTTTAGGTAACTGTTACTCTTCTTAAGACTCCTTCGAGACACAACACGTCTTTTTCGTGATCATGTATAAATACGAATACATGTTAATTTGTTATAATCCACAACAAGAATAAGAATATTGAGAATATCTTACGAAATTAACAAAATGGCGAATTTTAAAATTGGATTTAGTTTTCTGGACTATGATAATAAACAAAGAAACATAGGCTCTTGTAACTAGGTTATACTTACCTACTATTTTTTCTCCACACAAATATATGATTTTCTATATATGTAGTTGTTATCCCCAAGAAAAAAAAATATTTTTGAAACTTGAAACCCGCTTGCCCGAATACGATCTATAAAGGACTCTTATAATATTATCAATATAAACTGGAAAAAATCCATTCTAATCTAATTCCATTTATATGATATATATACTTGACATGGAATTTAATTAGTTTCTACTTTAACACTTAATAAATATAATATTCGAGTTTACTGCCGTCATTAAACTATCCCACGCAAGCAAACATTTCCTTATTACTTCACCTGTGATTTCAGTTATGGTTTAGTTAGAAATAATTAAATAGTTCTTATAAGTTAGTATAAATGATTGAAGAGGTGTAAAATTGCTTTAAGGGTCGTTCAAAGCACAATTCTAAATACACCTTAAAGAAATTTTCTCAGGTGTAACGTGCATAACAAAACATAAAAACAGACAAACATAGTAAAGAGTCCGCTAGAAAATAATGTCTTAGGGATCTTTCACATCGTTTTATATATGTATTTGCGTACACATCACAAATACATAACATGGAAAAACAAAATGGTAGCGGCACAATCAATATATACTGATGACGTTATTATTTAGAGAGAGCCATACCTTCCAAAAAGCGTTTTGAAAGCGTTTCGAAAACACCAATTGACTAAAATACAATGATCCTAATGAACTTAAGCTTAAATTCATTAGATACATTGAAGAGACTAACCTTCCTTACTTTCACATTTAGAAGTCAGAAAGTTAAATAGGTAGCAACAATAACGGCCGCGATGTAGAACCATTATTTTTTATTTTATCTAGATATTAACCTTGAAAAAAAGAAAGAATTGGAAAAAAAGAAAGAATGGGAATGAAGTGTCTGATTTTGTATTCGTTACCGTTACTGTTATATCTTATCATAAGTCCAACGCTGAGCATGGGCATGACTCATAGTTTGCTTCATAGCGGCGATATTTACCACAGTTGCCACGCTTAGAAGGTGAGTTGGCAGCCACAATTTTTTATTACTTACTTGTTATCACGATGACGTTTCCGTCCATATCTTGATTTTATTTTCTCTGTCGCCTCTTTCGAAACCCACAAGACGATATAGGGTAACAGATTTATTATAATTTTTATTAAACATTACAAGAAACAATTGATGGCTACAATCCTACCTGATGGACTAACGAACGATAAATCATACTAGCTTATAAAAATACTAAACCAAATATCTCGATGTAAATATTTATACGAGGGACAGTAAACACCTTTAGAAAATTCAGAAGTCTGATACTGACTATAATGCATAATATCCACGAGTAAGAAAACGTGATACGAGTATGTAAAGGTCAAAGTAAACAAGCTTAATTAAACGACGATAAAAAAACTGCAACAAACATTGCAAAATGTAACACGCGTACATAATATGTAAAGTTTACTTCAATAGTTTTATGCATACGCAAATATCATTAAATATCACAGAACTATCAAGGAATAGTCACAAACAAGAACCGATTATTAAAATAAAAACAGTTCACATTTGCTTGGTAACTTGATATAATCGGCCACGCCATGAAATAACTGTTGTTGAAGAACTTATCATTTTAATTCGTTCAGTGAGCTATTCAAATGTTTTAAATGGTATTTTAATAAGTTCCTTCATAGAAACAATTTAGGATTAAATATCACTATATTTATAATTATTTTTACCAGCTTCGGCTAAAGACTCATCATAGTTCACACATAACTTTATTATTGTTATTATTAGTTTTGTAATAAAAGTTTATTAATTAACATAACATTAAAATATAGATGCAAACATACCTGAATTATAAATACTTTCTTAATAATTCATGCTTTATATTCAGGTAAGATTCATTAGTTATTGAAGATTTTAATTGGTAAGAGGCTTTACATCTTAGCCGTCAGAGGTGGTAACGATGTTTATTGGCTATTGTCCGTAATCATCTGCATTAGTTGTCGGCAATCAACTTTTCGAGAAGGATTCATGTGTTATTCGGAGGTTATGCTGAAGATTTTAGTCAAACATGGGCGCTTTTCATAGCAGGAATGTTATCGTACCATCGCCACGATGGGTAAGTCAGTGAATGCAGTAATAGAATGTTTTGCTCTGTCGATAATGCGGATTATGTACTTTAAATTTATAATTTTAACTCTTGCAATTGTTGTCACTTGGTGACACTTTATCTTACCTATTTAAATAGGATTCACGTGTACTTTTTCACATATATTTTGATTTAGTCCTTATTATACCGACCGGTTTTAGATTACGTATCACCAGGGAATATAAGTTATAATACTTTACACTAACTCATTTAACATAACAATATTCCATCATAAATCGTGGGTCATCTCCAGCGCATTTCCCTGACTGTTCTGTTATCCAATACACCACTATACAATATCATTAGATAAGATGAGGTTTTCTTAACCTTAGATATTTTCTAATTTGACGTAATTGCTACACTTGTGATCTAGCGATCACAATATCGAATGCTTAGAATCCTGTCTGGATGTTTTGAAATTGAGCATATTTGGAGTCACAAGGTTTTTCGAGGGATTCCATTAGGCGTATCTTACGATACCCGGCATGAGATGTGATGCGACATTGACCTTCAAATACCATCATTAAGTATGTAATAATGGTTTTCAAATACTATGGAACGTAAAGGAATATAATGTAAATAGATGTATTTATTTCAGAATAGGTATTTAGTTAACATAATATCATCATCTGATTGAGTAGGCACTTCCATGTGATCGATACGATTAACATCAAATTTAAAATATAGGTAAATTAAAATATAGGTTATGTACCATCACCTAAGTACCTTTTCTAGTTATCATAAAATTCTATAGTTCTTTTTAAGTAATCCTATAACACATATTTTATAGAAAACTGTGTATAAAGAATAACGGATTATACAGATTGAGGAAAATACATAAATGTATATTTAATTTTTTTTTAAATTGCGATATCGTGTATCTACTAGGTCACATGTGAGATTAACATGCTCACGTCAAACATTTGCCCTTACCACAGAATAAATAATAGTACTACGTACCCTTACTTCGTGTAGAAGAAATGCTGGTAAAAGTGCGCCATTGTATCGCTTAATGCAAAATTATAATAATCACTTTTGGGGCATTGACATTTTTAATAGTAATAGGTAGGTAGTTGAAATTTTTACAAGATGTGTAGCTCTGGTGATGCTATAACAACAAATGAAAATAACTTTGAAAGCTTTTTTGAAAGCTATAAAACAAATGAAAATAACTTAGCGGAGCGGGACAGTATTTCATGCCAGCACACCGCCTGTAACTTTACGAGGCACGGGTTCGGCCACACATGGAATACTAATCCCATCTATAGGCCGGGACTCCTCAGTGCCAGCTCCTTCCACTGGACCGAATCCACTGCAGAGTGACTCGAATCGTTGACGACCGACTCCTCTCCGATCGGCTCGATCCACTGGCGCTGCAAAGAGTTTTTGCATCACCTTGCATTTTCTATCGCATCTACTACGGGGAATATTTCGAGGAAGTGTTCAAATTAATTCTATATGCTACATTTCACGAATACACATCGCCTGAAACGATGCCTTCCTTAATATCTGGATGCTTGGCGGTCCACCACTGTGCGTTTCTAGGAGTTTTCCTCCCTGTACAACTTCTGTGTGGAATTGTTTACTATCGGCGATTTTTCCGGACCAATACGATTTAGGGACCATCAAGAAAAGAGCTTACTCCTTTCTAATAGGCTGGCAACGCACTTGCAATTCTCTCGGTTGACTGTCGTCTACAATGTCCTGTGGGACAATGCAGGTATCGGGCCTCGTGGTAGCCCCCATTGCCCGGGTGTCCTCATATCCCATTACTATGGGACAGTCCTTTAGCCTATTTTAGGCTCGACAGCATATCACGGGTTTTCCGTAGTATTAGTAAATTATTTTTCCGTAGTTATCCAACTAAGGAAAAAGGTGGTTTTCTGGTAAGTCTGGTAAGTCTGAGTTGGCCTTTCTGCGGCATTGTGGGTTGTTACTCAACTCTCTAATCACATATAGAGAGGAGTTCTCTTGGAAGAGGTCGCCCGTCCGGTGGCCGGGTGTGTAACGGCGCAAAGCCGTTAAGGTGTTCGTGTGGCCCGTTATCGGCACGGTCAAACATGCCGCGCGCTAGCCGGGCCACGAAGTCGGTGATGTTCTCGATCTTCAAGTCGGCCGTTATCACGTCATTCCGGACGTAGCGACCTGCTCCGACGATCGTCCTTAATATCAATTTCTGCTGGGCCTGCAGTCGCCGCCTCAGAGGGTTGCTCAGAAGTGCGTACCAGGCCGGTGCAGCGTAGGTGATGATAGTCCGGATATACATCTTGTATATCCGGAGCTTGGTTCGTGTAGGCAGCTTGGATGCCAGGACCGGCAAGAGCGTCGCCCGCGCACATCGGGCCCGGTGGACGACGAAGTCGACGTGCGCGGTCATGCGCAGCGTCCTGTCGATCCTGCACCCAAGGTAGGTTACAGTCTTCTGGTACGCAATCTTCTGGCCGTTGAGGGTCAGCGGAGGTGGAAACTTCCTGAGACGGCGAGTGAGCAGAGCGGTCGTCTTACCAACGTTGACGACCATCCTCCACTCATCCAGCCATGGTGGCAGCAGGTCCAGCAGACGCTGCATCTTGGCAGTGGCTATGTGGGCTCTTCTGGACGAGGTGAAATAGGCGCTATCGTCCGCGTATAGCGCCAGCTCAACGTCGTCCTCCCACTCTTGAAGCCTGCCTGCCAGTGTAGGTATATCATTGGTGTAAGCCGCGTACAGGACTGGAGACAAACAGCTGCCCTGTGGGACGCCGGCTTTAATGGTTCTCGTTGCGGATTCGGCGTCCTCTACGCAGACGTAGAACTTCCTATCTTCCAGGAAAGACGCCATTAACCGCAATATAGCAGGAGGGACACTGGTCTGTTCTTCCAGCTTGTATAGTAGTCCTATGTACCACACCCGGTCGAACGCCTTCTCGATGTCGAGAAAGACGCCCAACGATACGCGGCCGCGATTGTACTCAGCCGCAAGCAGGTGCAGCACTCTAGTCAATTGTGTGACTGTAGAGTGACCCCTCCTGAATCCGTGCTGCTCCGCCCGAAGTTGGATGCACGGACGGAGACGTCTCAGCAGCAATCTTTCAAACAGTTTAGCTATATGCGGTAATAGCGTGATCGGCCTGTAGCTGGCAGCTCTACGCCTGTCCTTCCCGGGTTTCGGCAAGACGATCACTTTGCCTTTCTTCCAGTCCTCCGGGAAGTGGGAGGTCCCACTATCCGCAGTATCCCATTGTAGAGTAGACCAAGCTCTACTAGGACTCTATTGGGCAGCTGTCGGAGTGCAGCGTTGGTAATCCCGTCGTGCCCAGGCGCCTTCCTCGGTTGCAGGCGGGTTACTGTCCTCCGCAGTTCAGCGGGGGGAGATGAACCACTCTCCTGCAAGAGGCGGCGCGGGCGACGACAGGAACTCCTGTACGCGACTTTCCTTCCGGGCATGAAGCTCCATGAACTCCGCACTTGCTGGATTCGGCATAAATTGCTCCTCGAAGTGCTCGACTAGGATATCCGCTCTGCCCTTGGCATCGTAGGCAGCGTTTGCCCGCGTTGTTCGTCAGCGGGCAAACGGGAGGTTTGGTTTTGGTCAACTGCCGGTTCAGTTTGTAGAGCGACGCATTATACTCATCCGCCTTCTGGATGCGCCGATCCCAGGCCTCCCCTCTGAAGGCCTGGACTGCAACCGACAGTTCCTCCGATAAAGTGTTCAGCTGTGTCTTAATTCTGGGACAGCGAGTACGCGCCCAGAGCTTTCTCAGCGCTCTTTTGCGCTTGATCTGCACGCATATCTCACGCGGCAGATCATCTCGCCTTGCTGTAATCAGGACGACCGTAGAAGCCGCGTGGAGGGCTTCCTTGATGTTGTTGGTAATTCTAGTAGCAGCGGCCTCTACGTCGTCCGCTGTGCTTATAGGTTGGTGTGCTGGAGGTCTCTGCTGAAGGTGTTGACAGTAGGGCCTCCAGTCGACACGGGTTTTAAAAGCTCTAGGCGGCGTAGTCACTGCCTTTAGGCCAAGGGTTATCAGTAACGGGAGGTGCTGTGAAGGGAAGTCGTACAGCACTTCTACCACTATCGGATAGTTGACGTTCCTAGTGAGCACAATGTCTAATACATCCGGATGCCTCCGTGGGTCAGTAGGAACGTGTGTTGGTTCCTCGGGACCTAGAACGTCGTAAAGGTTCTTTTCTGCGTCTTCATATAGCTCAAGACCCGGCGGGGTGATCACTCTGGACCCCCACGCCGGGTGTTTGGCGTTCAGGTCCCCGGCGATGATTATAGGTGTATCGCCTTCCATCACCGTCCGGATGTCTGAGGAGCAGAATGGAGTCCCTGGCGGGCGGTATGCTGCATATATCCTTAATTCCTCACCCACCGCCTCCATTCTTATGCCGATTGAGCGCATTGTCTGGAAGGATGGTAGTTCCAGCTCTTGATGGACGATGTCCCTCCTCACTAGAACCGCCGTCCCTCTGTAGGCGGCCCCTTGAGAAGTGACCTCGTCCCTTCTGTTGATATGGAAGTTTGGCAGCTTTATGTGCGTCTTTGGATTCAATTTTGTTTCGCCCAGCAGTATGATGTGTGCTGTGCTGTTGCTGGGCGACAGTGCGGAGTTCATGCAGCTTCTGCTGTATACCGTCCGGGTTCCAGTACATTAGGCGCAGGTTATTATCCTCCATAGTGCCTGGCCAGGAGGTTTGCCAGCGCCTTCATGATCGCTGTTACGGGGTCAGTCCCGGCTCTGATATCGGCCAGGACTTGCGTGCCGACCTCGATGGCAATACCAACTAAGCGCTGGATTGCATCAGCTGTTTCGAGGCCGGCAGTCAGTGGTCTCCTATATGAAGGCGTTGGCATTGGTCTCGGGCGTTGATCATGTAGCTGTGTTTGCTTCTCCTGGGTAGAGCGCGCTCTATGCACAGAGCGGGCTCTATCTTCGGGTAGAGCCCTTTCTTGCACTCTACCCACGCCCTTTTTGATGGTCTCTTTCGTAACCTGCGCCTGTGAGGCTGCTGGTCCTGGTGTCGGGGTAGAGGTAACAGCCCGAGGAGGCTGCGATTTCCTCCTGCTTCTCCTCCGCCTCCTCTTTTTAGAGGGTTGCCTCTCTGTGGCAGGGTTGGCGGGGGGTTGCAAAGTCGCCCCGGTGGTTGCCCTTACTTCAGCGGGTTCCACCGTTTCCTTGTGTGATGCAGGTGGGGGGGGGCTGATTGTCTGCCCTTCCCCGTAATGGTTGCCCACCCGTCTTTCTGAACAGTAACTGCTTTAGGGCGACTCTGGGGGATCCTTTTCGGGTCCTCCGGGAGTAGCCCCGGTAAGGTAATCCCCTGTCTTCGAGCAGTCCTCCTCAGGACTGGACAGCGACGGTCATTGGCTGTATGGTTCTTGCCACAATTGGCACATGTGGGTTCCTCGTCCCTACCCCGAGGGCAAAGGCTCGCTATATGCTCCCCGGCGCAGCGCACGCACTTCACCGGCCTGAAGCAGTTAGCTGAGGCGTGTCCGAAGGCCTGGCAGCGGTGGCATTGAGCCGGTCCTGCTTTCCTTTGCCAGGCCTCTATAATTACTCCCCTCATGAAGAGTAGTTCGTCGATGTTATATAATTCTTTAAGCTGCTCCAGGCTTAGGTGGTCAAACTGGGCGAAGTAGACACATCCAGGTCTGCCTCTTCGCGGTGGAATAGCCTTCACATATTTGACGGGGAAGCCCTTTGCCTTTATGGCCTCCTCTATGGTACTGGTATCGGTGCCCATTGGTAGGCCCCGGATGCCCACTTTGGTGGGCTTGTCTTCATCCGGGGTGTAGCAGTACCACGACATGTTTGGTGTTTCCTTGGAATATTCAACCATATAACGTTGAACAGTCCTAAATTCAGTGGCACTCTGTGGTGTGAAACGAACTCCCTTCCCGAAAGGTCGGGCATTCAATGGGTGGCCCAACATTCTGTTGAGCTCCTTGAAATGCCTCGTCCAATCCGGGAGGCATTCAGCCACTATGGGCGGGTATCTAGTTTTCTCCTCCTGGTCGGCAGGTTTGTCAGAAGTCGCTGCCGCCGGTTTTGGTCGCGGTACTGCTGGCGCAGCTACCATATGGGCGTAGCTAGTAGATGGCCGTTGGCCATCATCCAGCGGACGCCCGGACGGATTTTCGGTTGTCTTCCTAGGAGACGTGGACGGCGAGTGTCCAGCCGATGTATTAGGGGCTAAGGTCGCATAGGTTGTAGCACTCCACCCGTACGACCCTTCTCCTCCCTGCTCTAGATCCACAGCTTCCATGCTGGAGTGATGTTCCTCTGATCTAGGGGGTGTGGGTTTATTCGGCGATGGCGATCGGCTTCGGTTGTGATCTCCTTATAGGTCGTTGGTCTTGTTCCTCCTCGGATGTCGAGTAATCCGAGGAGTTAGAGGATCCGAGGCATTGCCTCTTCTCCTGGAGTGATGCTGCAGTCTCAGGTGAAGTGTGCCTTCTCCACGACTTCTTGGCCCGCTGTTGTTGGGGGACCGGTTCTAGCCCAGTCGTACCTTCAGGTACGATGGGCGAAGCGCGCGTCCTCGGTGCGGGTCCTTTTCCTGGAGATAGGGGTCTCCTGGTCGGGATCTGCGAGTAGGAAGACACTACTCGAGTCCTTTCCGGATAGAAGATGTCCCGGTATGCTATCGGTCGATCCAGAATGCTTGTTCGGTCCGGTGGTTTCCTGGTTCTCGGTGGCGGCTCCCCCCTTATCATTGTCCTTATCGGACATGGTGAACCTACCTAAGAGTCAGTAATCTAACTAACGGCCCTGTCTATATCCAGCCGATCGGCTGTAATGCGCGACGCGGATGGAGGTTGCAACTAAATTGGCGTAGTCACTTGGGGCACTGCCTACCCCTTTTAAACCAAAAGGGTTGGGGGAAGTGCGGAGGTGGCACTTTACGACGCGACTGGGCACAGGATGCACGGAGCGCATAAAGTGCCAAGAATCACCTAGGGGCCGGTAACCTCGACGCCTCACGGAATCACGGGACTCAACGATCGGCGGAGTTTGTCGAACCGGCGGTTATTTGCAGCCACTGCTAACTACGAAATAACGCACACCTAGGAGATCCTATTCTTCTCTCGGTGTTGCTATTGTTCGTGAGTGGCGGTAGTCACTTACTGTCTGGAGAGCCGCATGCTCATTTGTCCCCTCTTTTTTTAAAAAAATGAGAAGGGGCTCCCATTCTAGAAGCGTATTTTTTGGCTTTGTTTGCTTGATCTTAAAATTAACAAATATACGTAAGTAGTACGTATTGATATATTCGCTAAAAAAATGTAATGAAATAAAATTATATTTAAAATAAAAATCCCCATACAGGAGACGTGTATTTTCTTTTACAAAAGTATTTAAAAGTACATACATAGTATTAAATCTTGATGCGCGAGTCCGACTCGCACTTGGCTAGTTTTTTTTATAGACGTTTGCTAGAATCATTATCCAAATCTTTGACAGATAACTCAAACTCAAACGTTAGTCAACCCTATTTGTATAATTTCTTAGTAAATTATAGTAAGTAAAACTGTAAATTAAATACTACAATTATAAATAAAGAGTTTAAAATTGGACACAAAACAAATAAACAATTTGATTTTTTAGTTAAATACTTTTTAAGATTACTTTACTAATGGTGCCTATTTTCTGCAGATTAAGCTAGGCATTTATAAACGTTTGTGAGTAATCGAATCGCCGTGTAGTGGCGGTTGAGAATATCCACTACCCCATATCTTCCCGTGGGTGTCGTAAAAGGCGACAGAGGGAGACAGGCAGGAGATGGGCAGCAGCATCTTCCTGATAACAACTGTGACGTAATAAAAAACTGCGGTTGCCAACCCGCTCGCCAAGCGTGGCAACTATGGCAAATACCCCCCAATGAATAAATACACAAACAGACGGCCCCCAGTCCCCGGCGGCCCCGCTATTCCTGGCTACGGTGGCGACCATGGTAACGGCGGGGCAGGGGGTGCTAAGAATCTCCGGTGGAGGTTCGGTTGCCACCTACGACGACTCGACCTGGCAACATATAACGCACGCACCCTGAGGACTGACGAGAAGATACTAGAGCTGGAAGAAGAGGTAGACAAGTTGCGCTGGCATATTATTGGATTATCCGAGGTCCGAAGAGAGGGGGAGGACACGGCAATCCTCGAGTCCGGCAACTTGTTCTATCACCGGGAGGGCGACCATCTGTCCCAAGGAGGTGTCGGATTTATCGTCCACAAGTCTCTCGTCAACAACGTTGTAAAGATTGGGAGTGTGTCGACGAGGGTCGCGTACCTGATACTCAGAATCACCAAACGGTATTCGCTGAAGGTCATTCAGGTTTACGCACCAACCTCGGCACATCCCGATGAGGAGGTGGAGGAAATGTATGAGGATATTTCCAGAGCCATACATTCCTCCAAAACCCACTACACGGTGTTGATGGGAGACTTCAACGCAAAACTAGGCACAAGAGAAAGCGGTGAGCTGAAGGTAGGGAAATTTGGAGTAGGGCAACGGAACCGAAGGGGCCAGCAGCTGGCCGACTTTATGGAGAAAGAGGGACTCTTCATGATGAACTCTTTCTTCCAGAAGCGGCCCCACAGGAAGTGGACCTGGTCGAGCCCCGACGGTTCGACAAAAAATGAGATTGACTTCATTATGACGACCAGACGCCAACTGTTCAGTGATGTCTCAGTGATCGCAAGGGTGAAAACTGGCAGCGATCACCGAATGGTTAGAGGCACACTGAACCTAAACGTTAAGTTGGAGAGGTCTCGTCTAATGAAGTCAACGCTCCGTCCCCCTCGTGCTCTAATCCAGAATCCCGAAACCTTTCAGCTCGAGTTACGTAACCGCTTCCAGTGCCTAGAAGATTGCAATGCAGTGGACGATATGAATGACAAGCTCGTGGAAACTGTCCATGCGGTCGGAGCTTAGTTCTGCAAGACCCGCCGCAGAAGAACACAAAAACTCTCCGATCACACTCTTAATCTCATGGCTGTTAGACGGGAGATGAGGCTGCAATCGTCAACAGATTTGACAGCATACAGGCAACTGAACAGACAGATCTCCAAATGCATGCGGCGAGACTTACGCAACTTTAATACTTCTCGTATTAAAGAAGCGATCGAGCGGAACCAGGGCTCCAAAGTCTTTGCCAGAGATCTGTCTGCCAGAAAGAGCCAACTGTCAAAGCTGAAGACTGAGTGTGGCAACATCGTTTCCGGGACACCTGAGATTTTGAGTGAGATTGAGAGGTTCTATGGGCAGCTGTACATATCATCGTTGGGGCCACACGCAAGTGTGAGTAACGATCCAAGAGCAACTCTTATCCGACACTATTCCGATGATATCCCGGACGTCAGTCTGAGCGAAATTAGAATGGCTCTCCACCACATTAAAAACGGCAAGGCCCCGGGCGAGGATGGAATTACAGCGGAGCTTCTGAAAGCGGGTGGAAAACCGGTACCGAAGTCCTTCGGAAGCTCTTCAATTCCGTCCTCCATGGTGGCACTACTCCGGAGGCGTGGAGCAGAAGCGCGGTGGTTTTGTTCTTTAAGAAAGGCGACAACGCTCTCTTGAAGAACTACAGACCGATTTCCCTTCTGAGCCGCGTCTACATGCTATTTTCGAGAGTCATTACGAATCGTCTCGCACGCAGACTCGACGACTTCCAGCCTCCCGAACAAGCCGGTTTCCGAAAAAGGCTTCAGTACCATAGACCACATACATACCCTGCGGCAGATTGTTCAGAAGACCGAAGAGTACAATCTGCCACTTTGCCTGGCATATGTGGACTATGAGAAAGCCTTTGATTCCGTCGAAATTTGGGCGGTGCTACAGTCCCTTTAGCGGTGCCAAGTTGACTGTCGGTACATCGAAGTGCTGAAGTGTTTGTACAGTAGGGCTACGATGGCTATCCGAGTACAGAACCAGAGTTCGAAACCTATCCAACTGCAGAGAGGTGTAAGACAGGGTGATGTTATATCCCCGAAACTCTTCACCGCTGCGTTGGAAGACGTTTTCAAGCTACTGGACTGGAAAGGATACGGTATTAACATCAATGGCGAGTACATCACTCACCTTCGATTTGCCGACGATATAGTCATTATGGCAGAATCGCTGGAGGACTTAAGCATTATGCTCAATGACCTCAATAGTGCCTCCCAACGGATAGGTCTTAAGATGAACATGGACAAAACAAAGATCATGTTTAATGTCCATGTCACACCTATGCCGGTAGTTGTTGGGAGCACTATGCTCGAAGTTGTTGACAAGTACGTTTACCTGGGACAAATAGTCCGACTAGGTAAGTCCAACTTCGACCGAGAGGTCAATCGACGGATTCAACTCGGCTGGGCAGCGTTCGGGAAATTACGACATATCTTTTCGTCAGGTATACCTCAATCTCTAAAAACTAGATTGTACAACCAGTGCGTGTTGCCAGTGATGACTTACGGATCTGAGACGTGGTCCTTCACTGCTGGCCGTATGAGGACGCTTAAGGTCGCTCAGCGAGCTATGGAGAGGGCTATGCTTGGAGTTTCTCTGCGTGATATACTCAGAAATGAGGATATCCGCAGTAAAACCAGAGTGACCGACATAGCCCAACGGATTGGTAAGCTGAAGTGGCAATGGGCCGGCCATATAGCTCGAAGAACCGATAACCGATGGGGAAGAAAGGTTCTCGGTGGCAGCCTCGTACCGGTAGGCGTAGTGTAGGGCGACCCCCCAATAGATGGAGTGACGACCTGGTAAGACATGCAGGAAGTCGATGGATGCAGGTGGCTCAGGACCGTGCTTTGTGGCATTACTTGGGGGAGGCCTATGTTCAGCAGTGGACTTGGTAAGGGCTGTAATGATGATGATGATGATGATGTGAGTAATGAACTTTTAATTTCTTAAACCAAGTTCTGCCCAATAAATTATTGAAGCAAGTTATAACTAACTTTTAAATTATATCTCATCAGCAACGTTTTCACAAATTGAAATAAAATTACTTTAGCTCAGCGTTTCCGCTAAATTGGATAAGTTTCGAGACATTGTTTGAAATATAACTAACCTGAAATTCTTTGACGGTCGCTAACTTGATGTAACAATTTCAGTTGCGTTACTGTTCAGAAGTTAATCAAAGTTTTAAATCAATATTTCACGCAACTGTCATTAAGTCGTTGACAAAATAATAAAACTTTACTCTGAACTTGACCCAGCACATAGACATTTTATTTAAAATAACATTACGGCACTTAGGTACTGAGGATGAATTAATTTTATTCCCTGTGCTTTATGTATAGTTTACCCTATGTTTAAAGCTATATTATTGGATTTATATTAGCTATAATGAAGAAAAAATTATACAATGATATAAATAAGACGATGGATATATTTGCAATATAGTGTTTTACTATCCAGTAGTGTTTACAAAACAACTGTACACGGTATTGTTACAGGCTCCGATATTGTAATCGCAATACAATCGTTACTCCAACAAATAATATTATGATAATGTACAATAATGAAACTTAATTAAAATAAATACGACTTCGACACGGTAATTAGATAAAATTACCGTGACTTCGATTACATTCATTGCTTGTCATTCTTTCCAATTTCATTTCTATAGCTATTCATGAAAGTATAGAAGTAAGTGCCATAGAGTACTTCATTTGATCAATCCATTACAATATATTTATGGAAAATCTAGACAACATCGCTAGTTTGGAGTTCTTACGAATTAACGTATGTTACGTTAATTCGTAAAATCTCTACAACTTTGCTAACACTAAAGTATAAAATTATATCTAAAATGCATGGAGCAAATACTGTTGGCTATACCTACAACATTATTGTAAAGGGTTTGATATATGTTTGTCCTTGTTGAATTTTATGTATATAATATTTAACGCCTCCACGACACATATGAAAATCCTAAAGATAACTTTAGTTTTAACTATACTTAAAATTAATTAAATTAATTGAACACTGAACTTACTTCTTGCTATTGATGAAAAAGTTTTGGAGATTAACTTATTACAATGATTCATAAAAGGCAAAAGACGGAAGTAAAAAAAGGAAATAATTGTTATATTTTAATGTGATAATTTTAGTGCTGAAAATAAAAATCCTTATATTTTTTACTTTTTACACCAACAGGTTTAGAAGTTTCTTATTAGAATATGAAAACTGCAATCGGCGAGTTTATAAATCAAAATAAAAATGTTAAAATATAAATAACTAAAAATTAAAATATAAACTAAAGGTAGCCGTGGTGTTTTAAATACTCGAAACATCGAAAATACGAAACAAGTTAAACAACCTGATAAAATTCGTAAAATCTAGTTTCATTTAAACGTGTAGTCTTCGCAAAAATATAAGAAATCACTAGTTTTAATAGTTTTTAAAGTCCTCATAATCCCGATAAATATGTAAACAGTTCACTGTTGGACGGCATATGACTTGCATCTCTCGTATGAGTTCAAATTTCTTTTCAAACATTTTGAATAGTAAAGATATTTGTAAGCAAAATACGTCGCTTATACACTCTTGCTTACTACTG
>CAJQZP010000708.1:0-12477 GCA_907164705.1 Parnassius apollo
TAAAATATTTTCAAGAAGAATAATATTGGTATCAAGGGTAATAATAGATTCCATACAGAAGATCTTTATGTCATAAGTAATTTACTTACAATTAGGAAACCGTACATCTTGTATTCAGTTCTAAGACTGACTACATAAAGCTATAAAGTTTAACCGCTGTATTGTAGACAAAGAAGAAAAAACGTAGTGGCTACAGCTGTCGCTGTTAAATCTGTTTAAGCTAGAAGACACTATGTAAAACAGTTAGCGAAACACCTTTAACAAAAGTATAAAAATTTATCACCCTAACTACCATAATTGCGAATAATATGTTCTAACCGAATGGCTATTTCATAAGAGCTAAGATGATACTGATGTTCTTTTAAGCAACATGAAATAATGTAATTTATTTGTCACACACACACACACACACAATTTGTGGCATTACTTGGGGGAGGCCTATGTTCAGCAGTGGACTTGTGAAGGGCTGTTATGATGATGATGATGACACACACACATGCACACATGACAGACACACATGCACGTGCGCGCGTGTTAATATATATACATAATCATTTCGTAAAAGGGGATGCCCACTGTTCATAGACACTTCGGCCATGGGTGCCCACATATAAAAGCATATGGAAATGATAATATGCAATTAAAATAATGAAATGGTTAAGGAATTGGTTTAAAAAAAAGTCGGGATTTTTATGATATAAAGCTTTTTATTTTCACAAATACAGTTTTTTAACGACTACATTTACCAATTTTATTGCTTTTAATTTCTTTAACTTTTTAATTCCCGACGCGTGATTTTTTCTTTTGGAGGCCTATGCCAAAAGGCACACCGAACAGAGGGACTTACTTTAACTAGTATTACAATAGGAACTCAAACACAAATATTATATAACCCCAAAGTTCGGAAATAAATGGCTATATTATTATTATACTATTATTATTAATTCCTGACGTTTCAGGTGCTTTATAGCACCCATGGTCACGGGGTACTGAGGTGACTGCCATCCCAATGTCAGTATTGGGACATGGAGTACCTTCAGCTTTTTATTATTATTTTTATAGTCCAATCTACGCAGATTGAACTTACTCTATCTTTAAGTCTTGCAGTGGTATGCTTGGGGTTTGTTTTAATTTTATTAATTATAGTGTCCCAAGCAGGTGGTAGTACCCAACCGCCTTCTCTACTGAAATTAGGATGTTTTTTAATTTCAGTAGCCTCACATATCATCCTTGGTAGGAATTAATGTTCTTTAACGAGGATTTGTGGTCTATCAAATCTGATGTATGTCTATTTGGTTGGGGTGACACCCTTGACATACGGTAGTACAGCAGGCACACGCTCAACTGCGGTCGGCTTCACTCGGTCACTGTGACGAAGACTTGGGACCCGAAGCTTGATTTTGTGCAGAACCTGCTTGACGTGCTGAAGCTCCGCGGCCAGGTGCTTGTTCTCACAGATCCCATATGCTCTCTGTAACAAAGATTTGCTCATGGTAACTAACTGTGAAGGATTATGGTGAGATTCACCGCTTAAATATCAGTTTGTATGGGTCTTTTTTCTATACACAGTGTGACCTATGATGTTGTTAGGATTTTGGATAACAAAAACATCTAGGAAAGCTAAGAAATTATTTGCCTCAGATATAATATCATAATTACTGAATAGAATTTGGCACAGAGAGTGGTAACGATGGATAAAATTAATAAGAACAACATCCTGATTTAATATTTCTTGGGCCATATTCATGAGCCGCTCTAATTTGTTTCTTGGTACTTGCAATAATGCCTATATGCATTCATCACTATCTCCTGTTCTTACTTTCATCAAATATACAGCAAGTGCAAAGCATCCACTATGTTTACTTGACATTTTGGGCACTTCAGACAGAATTTATTGGCATTGTGCCTTTGATAAGCGTAGCTAATAATGTACAGTATATTCGGGCATATTGTAAATATTTTCAAAGTCTATATGATGGTAAATATTATCTTACAATAATGTAGAAAAATCTATAATTTGTGCTACACTAAATGTTTTAATATGGTTATATATTAATTCTAAAAGTAAATACCAAGAGTTACTATTTAAATGGTAGTTACTGATTCTACATTCTGGAGGTACATAGTAATTGTATTCACAAAAATACATACCCGCAATGCTGATGGAACAGTGAGTTGATTGGAATTGTTACAACCAGGAAAAAACATTGATTTTGTGTGAGTGGTGCTCTTACAAAATTAGGCAGCAGTATATTGTATGATGTATGATCTAAGCTTTGTTGTTCCAGGTTCAATACATTACTCACTTTAGATTGCTACAAGGATGGACTAGATGATTCAGATGGTTCCCGTTCTAAAGTTTAACGTGTTGCTGCTTTATCAATCCTTCGCAATCATGACACTCACGCGATGACGATGGCAACTGAAATAATATTAAATAAAAAAAATAAGACAAAGTGAACAAAATAAAATAGATTTGTTTACTTTAAACTCAAATATAGGTAAATGTTACTTAAAACTTAATGCCCTATATTATTTAATAATTAAGGACTGACTGCCTACCAGTAGTCCAAAAACAATTAAAAATCGACTGTCTTATTTCTTGGTATTTGATAAAAATTGTCCATTTCGTAACTATCTGGTGTTAGCTAGCTAATCTTATCGCCGTGTTAAAAAATAAAACAACTTCATCATTTCATACATTCATCACTATCAAATATCAGCACTAGAATTAATAAATTAAAAACTGTTGAACACTTACTTTTAACTGTTGTCACACTATAATGTGATCGACAATCTCACTCCATATGAGTTCTTGAGAATTTATTTGAAAAATAACAAACAAAATAACACAATGGCAACTATTTAGTTGTGAATTCACTAGTACCTTTTTACTTGTTGAATTGTGATTTCATTTCGCATGACATATTTCCTATAGCTGTCAGATTTGATGTTGCCACATAACTAACATAAATACAACGAAACGATATCGATTTGTATTCGATTAGTAATTTAATGAAAAAATAATAATATTTGAGTTTCGCTTTCAGTTCTACACGCTTTTTAAAATATATTTTCTTTTATTTTTTTAAATTATGTTTTAAACGTATTTTTAAGAACAGTTAAAATGTGGAGTAGCGTATTGTTATGCACTAAACAGTTCATGGTAAATCAGCTAAAAATTCACTTGTTTAATTATCATAACATGATTCCATTTTAAATGTATTGTTAAACAGATAACAATAACAGTTAAATTGTGCAGTAGCATTTTATTGTACTCTAAAGAATTCATAGTAAATCAGTTAGTAATTCGCTTATTTAATTATCATAACATCATAATATCCATAGCGATTCGATTATTATTCGATTAATAATTTCATAAAAAAGAGAATAATCTTGGAGGTGTTTTAACTTCTGCTCGCTTTTTTAAAATGTATTTTCCTTTTTTATTTAAATTCTATTTTAAGTGTATTTTTAAGAACAGTTAATTGTGCAGTAGTGTTTTATGAAGCTCTAAAAATTCATGGTATATCAGCTAGAAATTCACTTGTTTAATTATCGTAACATGATTTCATTTTAAATGTATTGTTAAGAAAAGATAAGAATAACAGTTATATTGTGCAGTAGCGTTATGTTATACTGCATAGAATTCATTGTAAATCAGCTATTAAATCGCTTATTTAATTATCATAACTACAGATGTGAAGGCGGTTGTTAACGTTTTCAACCAAGCCGATAACAACGGTTGTTTTCGTCTTGAAATTGATAAAAATTGTGCAGTTGCGTTTTTGTTAAGCTTTAACCTTTTGAGCGCCACGCCAAAAACGCATTACCGTGTCCTGTACGCCAAAGCGCCAAAACAAAATAGTGTTGCCAAGAGTTGATATATCGATAACGTGAAATAACTTGTTTTTGTTGGTTTTTATGCTATAAATGACTCTTAATAAACTGTATGTTTTATTTAATCTTGTGCCGTCTTCCACTCTTTTTATATATGTACTTTGTACATATAAACATAAATAAAAAACAAACAATAACAATAAAATAGTAGTAAACATTAGCACTACTCTCCATCCTAATGACGACACTGTCGCGACTGGACGACAACGGCGTAGCTGACCTTCCCTTTTGAAACATTCTTAGAATGTTGTGTATCGATTTCAAAATCGATCTAACCGAAATATACAGACATCGATTCATAATATTTTATGTGTCGGGGAAGGCGTAGGCCAAGTGACGCACAGAAGAAAAGTCTTACACTCTTATGACAATGGGGATTTGATATGATGCTGATGCTGCTAGATGATTTTGAGACTGAGAAAGAAAGTGGCACAACACAAAATGAAAAATTGCTCTTCACACCCTAAGTAAAAAAAAACATTAATTGTAATTTTGTATTATTATTAAAAAAGGTACATAATTATTCATTAATCAACAATTGTATATAATTATTCGCACTAGGTAAATCAGCCTTATAATACTAAAATCTTGGTCATGGAATAAATAAACATATTTGTTCACCAATCAATCAAAAATTCAATTCATCAATCAAAAATCAAAATTCATCATCATCGACGCTTTCCAAAATCCGAATGAGTTCTGAGGAATCGTTCATGTTGCATTGCTCTACTTTTCTCGGTAATCACTTATGACGTCATCAGGGTGTCGTCTATCCTTGATCACGGTGCCCAGTGAACTGATTTTCGATGACGCGCTAAAGATGCGCTAGAGTTGAGATATTAGATTTATTATGCAAAGATAACCTGATAACATTTTTTTATTCATGTAGCTAATTATAGTTTTATGTTTATAACCTTTAATTTTATTCAAATATCAATAATAATAGAAAAAAACACCATTGAGCTGAATTTTGGATAGTTTTCAAGAAATCTATGCCTCCCATGTTTGATACTAGCGGTCAACCATAGACGACTTTGGCGTGCTGGACATAGTATTTGCTTAGATAAAAATCCATTTTTATTAGTTCAATGTTTCTTAGTACTTGTGGCTCTAGAAGACTTGTTTTTTATACTCACATGTTGCTGGGTTATTCCTATTTTGAGGAGTGTAGAATTAAAATACCTGTAATAATTTTCCAATATCTATATTTCATATTTTTCGGAGCCGGGTTTTTTGTCAACTATAGACGTCTTTGGCGCTCAGGGCCCGCAGGTGTTGGTCAAGTATAGGCGACTTTGGCGCTCAAAAGGTTAAAGGATTCATGGTAAATCAGCTGGAAACTAACTTGTTTCGTTATCATAACATGATTCTATTTTAAATGTGTTGTTATAAACAGATAAGAATAACTTAACCGATCTTCTTTAAAAACAGATAAGAATAACAGTTCTTATCTGTTTTCAAAGAAGATCGGTTAAGATTAACAGTTAAATTGTGCCGTAGCATTTGTTACTCTCTAAAGAATTCATTAGAAATCAGCTAGTAATTCGCTTGTTTAATTATCGTAACATCATAATTATTTAAAAATTATATTAGCACTGTAATGATGACACCGTAAATAATCAATCGAAAAAGAGAATCGATTTTTTAAATGTGTTTTGTGATTGGCAACACTTTTTTTTTATTCACAAACTAATGACATAATGATTTACCTAATTTTTATTATTATGTTTCCGGTACTTTTAATTGGTGCAAAAATATTCCCATTGTTTGAGGATAAATGAATACCGCGATTAATAACCATAAATAAAGATATAATTTTTTAACAAATTCACATTGTTGGGCGTTCCATGGCCGAAAATGGGCGTCCCCCTTTACGCGAACACTACACATTGAATAAAACTAAATTTACGGATTCTATCGCGTTTATTTAACTGATTTTACTTATTTTTAATACCCGACGTTTCTCGTTTCGACGTTTGACGTCTATATATATATATATATATATATATATATATATATATATATATATATATATATATATAGGCCTATATATATATTTGTTAACAAGCGCCTTTGGCTTCAATATTATTATTTTTTTTATTTTAATTTTGTAGTCAATTATTATATAAAGTTAATGCAAATGGTAATGTAAGTGCTGTGGAAGAGTGGAGTCTACTAACACAAGTTTTTGTACTCAAAAGGACACTTAATTCCCGGTTATAATGAATTATATCATTGACCTGATCATTTACTGAATAAACTATTTTTATTTATTATTATTATTAAACCAATAATAGAAAAATTTACTACTTTTTGTAATACTTTATTATAAAATCTAAATACAAAATAAAAAACCAGTTCAGGTTTAACTTATCGATAACTAAAGTTGTGGCGTACATCACTAAATTGCAGTACTTGCGGTTGCAGTGATACCAGTTTAATTTTACAAAAATTGCACACAATTGCTACGAAGTGGCAAGTTTCAATTCGACTTATTCGGCCTTTATTATGTATAATGTTTTGAGAAAAACTAGTTATCGATTATATTAAATTATAATATATTCAGAATCGTGTTGGTATTGAGCTGAATATTTAAATACTTTGACAACCTCCACTACACATCTTAATGTAATGATAATTACTCATCACAAACTGATTTAGTTGATATGAAATAAATTTTCCTTAATACATTTATTTTATGTAGTAAATTACATTTATTTTAAAATCGCTTATTTTTCACTTCATGAACTATGCTGGCAGCACTTGGTATTTTACGAAAATATTCAGAAAATACGAGTTTTAACAACAATATTATGTTAAAAGTATTCACAGATGAAAAGCCACGTTGTCTTCGTGTAGATTTGACGGTTTTGATTGTTTTTTGGAGGAAAATACACAGCAATTCGGCATTTTTGTCGGAGCTCAGTTGACTGGCACGATCACTAGCATTAGATCACATAGCACTAGATCACATGCCATCTCCTTTGGTTAAATACTCAGAGAATAATAACAAACCGCTTGCGAAGTTGCCGCCAAATATCTCGATCCAATCCATTGACCTACTTCTAAATGAGCGGCGGGTCTAGAACAAAATTCAAGAAAAATGTGTCCGAGTCAACCTGTATAAGCGAACGTACATGTATAGGAATATAAAAAAAAACAATAACATCCTAATTCAAACCGTATTTTAATTAAAAAACTGTTCAATTGTTCAGCCTTTTTTAACTTCAACTAGAGGCCGCACTATTTTCACCTTATTAAGCTTTTAGTTAAAAATACGTGTTGTTTTCACAATTCATATTTAAATGAAATACAACATATCTAAGGAAAATGATAATAATCCCTATCGAAAATATGATACGCCTTCCTCTTTTCTCATTTTACTAGGTAGTTTGTAATCCAGTGCGGCATTTTGGAAGTGTTTTAACTTGGTCGACAAAACGAAGACTGGCACGCGATTGGAACTCTTTTTGCATTTTGAATTTTTTTGATTCGGACGTTTTTGAGCACGGACCCGGAGTCCGTTTAGTAGTAGGCCAATGATCCAATCATAAAAAAACGGAAGGACAAATATACTAGAAGGTAGAATTCTTTTTTGCCTACGAATTCGTCTCTGAATAATTTTTTGCCACTCTCTTACTTCATTTCTGCTGCTAATTATATCATAATTATAGCAGTTCGCACACTGCCGTGTTCTGGTCTGAATGATATTAAGACATATTATAATAACAGGCTCTGAGGTATTCTATCTTAGTCCTCAGATGAACGTAGGCAGAAAAGAATTCCTACCACCTGATTGATGATTGTCTACACGTAGAAATGTAAAAATCAAAAGAATATTAGAAATGTATAAGTTGTGTTAGGTTATATAATAATAGGTCCGGGAAAAAGTTTATTACTATTTTGTTTGTATAAAATCAAAGTAAAATCTCTTTTGTTGTATTGTTTGTATCTGGCCGGTTTTAATAGTAATACATACATACATAGTAATACTAGAGAACATTATGAAAAAGAAAAATAATAGAGTAAAAAACACTTTCCCCACCCTTTTCAATTGTTTTTCTGCCTGCCAAAATGAGTGAATCTAACGAAGAAATTCGATACATTCTGAGGTTTTATTATATTTTTATTATTTTAAACAGGAAAAAATGTGACTCAAATCGCGAGTAACTTGGTGACGTTTATGGATCTAATGCTGTGTCAGTAAGAGTAGAACAAAGTTGATTCAAGCGTTTTCAGTCCGGAAATTGTGATGTCTAAGACGTAGCTTGATCTGGTCGCCCTCATACGGATAAAGTGGATGCCATTTTGAAAAAGTGGAGCAAGATCGTAGTAGTTAAGACATAGCCGAGGAATTGAGGATTGACAGCAAAACAGTTTAGACCCATTTGAAAAAGTCTTGCTATACAAAAAAGGCTCGATATTTAGGTACCACACCACAAACCTAATGAATGGTGTACTCATTTGCGATTCTCGATTAAAACGCAAGGAAACTGAGCCATTTTTGAAAAGATTGATCGCTGATGATGAAAAATGGATCACATACGATAAGAACGTGTGTAAAAATCATGGTCAAACGGTGATCAAGCTCCACAGACTATATAGGGAATATATAGGGAGACCAGGATTAACACGCAATAAGGTGATGCTGTGCGTATAGCGGGATTGGAAGGCCATCATTTATTATGAACCTTTACCGCCGGGCAAAACCATCAATTCGGATCTCTATTGCCAAAAACTAATGAGAATCAAGCAAGAAATTGAGAAAAAACGGCCGGAATTGATCAACAGAAAAGTTTTCTTTCATCGTGATAACGCCAGATCACACAAAAATTTGGCAAAAATTGCGAGAGCTTTGACGTACTGAACCTGCACCCTCAAATTTTCACCTGGTTCGGTCTCTTCAGAATATTTTCGGTAGCGTTAGGTTAATATCAGGAGAGGATTGTCAAAACTACTTTTCGCATTTTTTTAATCAAAAATCCCAAGATTTGTGCAGTAACGGGATTGTGTTACCTACAAGATGGCAACAAGTAATCGAACAAAATGGCAAATATATATTACAATTAAACGTAATTAAAGTTTAAAAAAAATGTCTTTAATTTGTATATTATATTCGACAAAACTACTTTCTCGATCTTAAATTTTAAGATTACTTAACGACTGGATAAGACATACCGAGGTTGAAGGTTAACAGTTGACTCAGGATTACATTACTTTTTTTATGGAAAAAGCGTGACAAACGGGCACACAGTTTACTTCATGGTAAGTGGATTCTGTGGCCCATAGACATCTACATCTATCCTTAGTTAAGGATCAAAATGCGTTGCACACCTGAGGACTAAGATGGAATGCCTCGTTTCCAGTAAAACGGATCTCTGGTTCTCTACACCCATCATACGAAACAAAGCAGCATTAAGCTGCTATTTTACGCTGGTAGTCTGTGAGAGCGTAGTCCTTCCTCGGTCGAGCCGCCTATTCTTGCTACAACTATAACATAGCTGTAGCGTGGATCTACAACATAAAAGCTTTGGGGAGGAAAAGGAAAAACTATGTTCAGGAGTGTTGTATGTAAGTACTTACGAAAGTTTATTGTATTAATTGTAATCATGATTTTGATGATATCTTATTTAATAAAATTATCATGATATATATAATATTAATAATATTTATTTCTCTATAGGAAGAATTCCACGATTACGTGACTTAAGTCAGCTTGAAGTGCTCCAGCTTGTGTTCAATTGCCATAAAAATATTTTCTACGGTACAAGGATGTTCTGAAACAAAAGTAATTTAAAAAAAACGTTTATAATAATACGTGTATTATTTATTAAATAAGTAATGACTAAAATACAAAGTGCCGTTTACATCTAGGTTTGAACGGTGACAACTAAATGCAACTGATTGCAGTTGGTTGTATATAGGTTCATTGAATTCAAAAAAGCATTTGATGCGTAAGAATATCCTCTACCTCATATCATCCCGTCGTAAAAGGCGACAGAGGAAAACAAATTAGAAGATGGGCAGCTGCGTCTTCCTAATTACAACTGAAAATAAAAAAACGCAAACGTTGCAACTGTGGCAACCTTATACTTAGCATTACCGTTACCGTTACATATTATAATCTGTAACGGTAACGGTAATGCTAAGTAACAGTAGCGCATTACTTTTTTTGTTCTCGACAAAAAATTCCAAGATGTCAGAGAAAGCAAAAATAAAATTAAGAACAAAATAATGAGTTATATGTTTTTGAAATGGTTTTCAATAGCTATGAATTCGCACGCTACACCGTGCTCTTGAAAATACAATTTCAGAAGAAAGTTACAAAATAGGAAACAGCCCGTCGTGTTGTTTCAGCGTGAATTGGGGGAATTCACATTTCCTCAAAATATTTTTATTTCTCAGAAATGGTAAATTGGTTGCCTTTTGTCTACACATACATCATAAGACTGCCTTTTGTTTTCCCTTAATATTTGTTTACTTTTGTTATATTTATCTTTACTTGGTGTAAAATAAATAGTATTATATTGTGTATTTTTGTAAAATATTGTATAACGTCGATCGATTACGGTATCCATGCGTAAAACCAAGCACTTACTGTCGGTTTTTGTATTTAAAATACTGGTAGTGTAATTAAAATTACAAAAATTGTAATAATGAACTTATTGAATAAAACTATTATTTACGGATTTTATCGCGTTTAATTACTTTAATTTATTTTTATTATTATCCCGACGTTTCGAGTGCTTTACAGCACCCATGGTCACGGGGGGGACTGAGATATTTGACGTCCCAATGTCATAGTTAGTCCGGCTACCTTCGAAGGTACCCGAAACTTCGGGATAATAATAAAAATAAATTAAAGTAATTAAACGCGATAAAATCCGTAAATAATAGTTTTGTTCAATGTGTAGTGTTCGCGTAAATTTAAGAAATCATTATAATGAACTTAACTAAAATAACTTAAAATATAAAAGAAGAAAGTATAATATAGAAAATCTAAAACTAAAAATTTAAATAGTCAAAAAGATCTGCTCTCCGTGGTATAATGCCAAGAACGCTGGCTGCGTTTCCTCGCTGAATAGCTATACTTAGCCTTTGAGCGAGGAAAGAACCAGCCCTCTTATCACCAGCAGCGACGACCAGTCGTGGATACAGTTCCTTTAGAAACTTCACTGCACGCGGACCCCACGGACCTATAGTCTCCACAGCAAATGGCACAAATATGTAGTCATTTCTCAAAGACTCATATTTGCGCCATTTACAAAATTCGGCTGCCTCTGATGCCGCCCCGGCTCTAAAAGAGGTACCCTGGAGATGAGAGGCCGCCAAAGTGTCAACGCAAGTAGCATCCTACACTAGGGCTTTACCTCTCTCCCAAGGGACCCAAGTCATACCGTCGAGTCTCCTGCCATCGTCTCTAAATATCCCGCAAGGCTCTAAAACCAAGGGGACATTTATGGAGACAAGAACCCTTCAGATGATTTCGTTCAAAGAACCGTGACGGGAAAACCTACCTGCACTTTTCTTACATAAAGTCCGTGGAGCCCAAACTCATCGACGCTGCTACCACAGGGGCACTGGTGAGGTTGACAAATTGCCACTCCTAGCCGGATTCCTACTGCGATGCGCAAGCTTTCCCATCAAGCAATGTGTCGAGATTACTTGATGGTAGAGCATGTAACCAGTAATTTTATTTATTAAATAAATTTTAATTATAAAATAAAAATAAAAATTACTAATGTTCCCTTTAACTCCAATGTAAGCTTGTGTGTGTGTGTGGTAAATGTGTTAGGGGTAGTTCATATAGTAGTCGAATCCATTCATGGCTTTTAAGTTTACGGTTCGTACCCTTAACCAATCGGCAACTGTCACTTATTATATGTATTTTAGAAAAGGTATTTTAAATAATGAATTTGAATGAGTTTGAAATTATTACTAATATTCTCCCTTACACTAACTTAATTTACCTAAATTAATCCATTGGTCTTCATACCCGGCATCCAATCGAGCCGAGCGTATAGCTTCCCGTAATGCATGAGTCACAACAGCTGCTAAACAAAGTGCTGGCTCACCAGTAGCTGTCAAAATAATTGCGGGTATTAGGTTTTGATAGAGCGTGAAAATTATTAATTTTTATATATTGTAAATGTTAATTAATATCACAACGATAATACAGAAATAATAATGAATAATTTGCACATTTTTTTTACATTTGTTTCTTCATTTTTAGGTCGATAAATTTAATAAAAGTTTGAAAAAAAAAAGGTTTCAAAGCTTTAAGATATTTTATGTCACGGGCTGATTTAAAATATGTGGTGTATTTTATAAAAGTACACATTAGACATGATTCTTTAGTCTTACAAGGAATTCCATCTTAGCCCACATAAGTGATAATTTAGCTTTTGATTTTTAATCGAGGATATATGCAGGTGCCTATGGCCACAGCATGCACTTCGTTAGCTAGACCCGAAGTTCATTTTTCATAGAGTAAAACGACTTTAAGCAACATAGAAAATGAGTTACTTATATGTTATTCAGTTTACTTTTTTTAAGGCATAACGTATCTTCAAGAGT
>CAJQZP010000709.1:0-11776 GCA_907164705.1 Parnassius apollo
TTAATGTTATTCATTAATTTCGGCGCGGAACATGAAAATATTCGTACAAAAATAACATTGGCTTTTCAACAGAGGCACAGCATCTCATTTTGCGATTTCAAATAAATGTTTATTCTACCGACTAAACAGATTTAAATATTTAAAGTATGAAATTTTCACCTGACCATAAATAAATAAATAAAGCATACCGTTACATTTTTTATCAATAATTGGACATTATCATCATTATAATCATCATTACTCCCCTCACAAGTCCACTGCTGAACATAGGCCTCTCCCAAGGAATGTTACAACGCACGGTCCTGAGCCACCTGCATCCATCGACTTCCTGCATGTCCTACCATGTAGTCACTTCATCTTGTCTGGCTGCCCCTCGAGAAACTTTTTTCCCCAACGGTTTTCGGTTCTTCGAGCTATATGGCCGGCACTTCAGCTTACCAATCCGTTGGGCTGTGTCAGTCACTCTGGTTCTACTGCGGATATCCTAATTTTTTAAGTTTATGACACAGAAAACCCCGAGCATAGCCCTCTCAATAGCTCGCTGAGCGACTTTGAACGTCCTCATATACGGCCAGCAGTGAAGGACCACGTCTCATTTTCATGTCATCACTGGCAACATGCACTGGTTGTATAGTCTCGCTTTCAGGTTTGAAAGAACGGCGGTCGAGACCGAAATCCTATTTAGAGGACGTTATTAACGACGTACTGTTAATAATTTATCGCAGTTCTACCCCGTCGCCTTCGTACCCTGCACCCCATCCACGCTACGGATTCTCCCGATTTCGGTACAGAAAGAGAAACACATTTAAATGAGAGTAGAAAGTGTTTCTTTAAATAAATATCTACCCAAATTACCTAATATACAGCGATTGATAGTTTGAACTGTACCGAAAAGACTCGTTACATGTAACTGACATACCATAATTTACTGGATGACGAATTGAAGCAGCTGCAGAAACAAGTACATACTTTTCTTGATGGCCAACAGTGGCATGATGAAGCCCTTTCGACGTTGTCTTTGAACGATCACGGTACCACACGTTTTTTCCTTTACCATCGCCCCTTATTAGACCTACGAGTAAACTTCCAAAGTAACAGCCCAGATATTTAAAAAAAAATTAAACGTTTACTGGATCTTCCAAAAATATACTTCGAATCTTGGTAAGATCAAAATGAAGTAAATTGATGTATAGGGGAAAAAGCTGCTAGATTTTTTTGTTGAGAAGGGTTTTTTTGACATGACATTTGACTTAGAAAATCGGCGATTATATTGACTTTTGTGGGCGTATACTGTACATTTAGATTAATTTAAGCTTGGATATGCAAGGCGTCTATTGCGTGTTTTAAGGTTAATTCAACTTCGAGCTGTGACGATCAGTAGTCTTCTAGTTCTGTAGTATTATAATAGCATTCGGTTGCAGTCAACTTACTTTTCGTTGTATGTATATGTACATCTATGTCTATGTACATCTATGTCTATGTAAATCTATGTCATTGTATAAGTAGATAATGTTATAGTCTGCTCGCTTAGATACTGTTGGTACACCTATTTTATTTTTAAGTTTATCTTTATTAAATATTATTAAAAGGGATCTATTTTATTTTTTAGGTTAATCTAATAAAACAAGAATAAATAAAAACACAAGCTAGGTAGCAAAGGACCTTTCATTGCGGAGTTTCGTTTTAACATGTTATTATTTCCCGCGGGAGTACGCCGCACGCGGCAACCTTTGATGTCCCTGGGGCGGCTGTGGCAAGATGCGGCACGTGCCAAGACGGCACGTTCAAAGATGCTATCGTATCTAAGCGAACAGATTATATTCGATCGTGTGTTTGTTTTGGTTTTTTCTTCTTGCATTTGTTCAACATGGTTAATAATTGATGAAACATCTAAGTTTTCTATCCGGCAGGCAAAGGATAAGGGATAAAGGATCGGGCATAGATCTTTGAGAGTAGCAAACATCTGAGCTCACTCCTCAAACTAATCCATTTTGAATTCTATCTACAACACCTCAAAGTACGAAATAAATTACCCATCGACTGGTTTTTCACCGATCATGTCGGATTGCCGCGGTATCTCAGATTGTTAGCTCTCGCTGTAAATTTTACGTTCAAATCAGATCCGATCCCAGAAGGCACCAATGAAATTGTTAATTGCAATCTTAAATAATGATTTACCACGTGCTTGGCAGTGAAGGAAAACATCGTGAGGAACCTGCATGTCTGAGAAATAAGATAAAAAAATATTTTGAAGACATGAGAAGTCCACCAATACGCATTGCGGCGGCGCGGCGGACACTTCCTTGCCCTAAAACCCTCAGAAATGAGGGGAGGCTGGTGCCCAGCAGTGGGCAGTGCATAGGCATTGACTTTTATGTCGGATTGCCGTCCTACGAACCATAAGGACGATTGAAGTTGAGACTGGCCACGGTAACCAGCCTCGGCCATCAACCAATAGGATGGACCGCGTGCAGGTGAAATTGGCGTTCAGGTGAAAAAGGTAAAATAATGATCTTGAACAAAACTAATTTTACAATTTTAATCGCATTGAATTTTAACTTACTTTTAATTCTCTTCGGTTTGAATACTTTGCAGCACCCTTCAAGAAGGGACTGAGGTGTTCAACGTCCTGATCCGTTAAATTACCTGATCATTTAAATCAAAACAGCTTCAGTTTTTAATTATTAACTTTAAATCGCCAAATGAACTTACAGTATTATATACAGCAATTATGTCTGTCTAAACCCAATAATATAAGAAATATAATTTAATATAAGAGCTGTACTGAAGTTGCGATGTTGTTTCAATAGACTCATTAATCCACTTTATTAGAGATTGGTGTTCTATTGTGAGGGTTTGTTATCTAACAAATAGTCCGGACCGTCAGTGTTTCACATCAAATATCGGATCCATTACAATCTTTTAAAGTTTTCTTTTGAGATTTCCATAAAAAGTTGTTTATTTATGTATGTTTATTTTAACACACTGCTAAAATAGTTTCGAACTCTGCTCGCTCGTGATTCAGATTCGTTGCCACTCGTAGGCAAGACGTCGGATGACGAAGTTGTGTCGGGATCTTTGATGAAATACAGAGTTTTATTTTTGTCTCGCTACATAATTTTTACAACAAATTATCACAACTAATAAACTAAAGGCCCGAAATACGTAGCATCGACGCTTGTCCCACGTGCGCTCGTGACGACTAGTAGCGCTAGCGCGTAACACTCAAAGGATTCGCCAAAAAACCGAAAGCAGGCTGGAGCACTCGCGACGAGCTGCCTCTCGAGCTGCCTCGTTGCTCGTTAGGAACGCCTTGTTTCCCCGTACCTATTGACTGGAAGAACGCGCGCTGTGTAACACGTTACACCATAATGCCAATCAGTACCTTAAGGTAATTAAACTACCTCGCGTTGCTATGAATTCATGCAATTAAAAATGCGAAGACAAATAATGTTTAATTTTTTAAGTACATATGTGTGTATTCCATGGTTGCGGTTATCCTATAGTGGCGGTGTAAGATTATTCACTACTCAATATCGCCCCGTAGCTGTCGTACAGGGCGACAGAGGTGAACAAATAAGAAGATTTTTAAGTTGCCAGCTCGCCTGCCAAGCGTGGCAACTGTGACAAATAACTGCCTTATGAGGCAATCTGTCGGGAGGCCTATGCTCAGTAGAGGGCTTTTTTATAGGATAGGATGACAAACGAGCACACAGTCCACCCGATGGTAGGTAAGTGGTTGCTGTGGCCCATAGACATCTACATCTATCCTCGATTAAGAATCAAAATGCAGATGTGTTATCACCCCTGGGTAATTATATAGAATGCCACGTTTCCAGTAAAAGGGTCTCCGGTTCTCTACACTCGCCATACGAAACAGCAGCATTAAGCTAATATTTGACGCTGGTATTCAGTGAGAGCGTGGTCCTTCCCCGGTCGAGACGACCCATTCGTACACCAAACAGTAGTACGTAAAACAGTATTATTAGGAGGATAGCGGTTATCCTTCATACTCCGTATAAATTGGCTGATACGGCAGTGAAAGATTTAAGTAGGCATTTGAGTACGTATTATATGTATGTACATATATATAGTCGCAGATGAGTAGGCTGTTTGACGAATTTTATTGTTTATGTTCGCTCTTTGCTCTCCCTGGATGAATCGGGAAAAGTGCTACAAGGAATTAAATTTAAATTCAACTCAACTTTAAATTCTAACTTTGGGTTTTGATAAAAACGATATAAAAAAATATTTTCATATTTTTTATAATATATTAGGTACAAATTATCCTTGATTTAAAATAAAATAATTGATAATTTAAAATAAAAAAAGAAATCACTTTATTTTGAAGGACTTACGCAAATGGTTAATAGTTAATGAGCAAAATGTTTTACAATAAAGCATTCGCATTGATTAAACAAGTCAAACCCGAATTTTAACCGAAATTCTAATTGGAGTTGGCGAAAGAACACAGTTGAAATACCTAAAGGTAGGACAAATATAGTCATAATACCCAGATATATATGTTGAATATAAAGCTAAATCTTAATTAAATTAGTGTATAAAACTAACGAAGTCACTTTACTAATGAATTTAAAAGCCCGTATTTCACGATTTGCGCAGTGTACCCAAAACATTTGCGAGTATTTTCGGCTCGGCCAGAAAGTAAGCGATCCAGTCTACAATAAATTATTTTGGAGGTACAGAAAAATTCAGGATATTCTCATTTACTTATGTTTTATATTAATAGGTTATTATTACATTTTATTGACCACAAATATTTATTAATTTTGTCTTGCCATAAAAATATAAAACAATGTTGCCTTGCATTGACAGCGTAACACAATGTCCCAACCGTACTGTGGATGTACTTAGAAAAGATTATGGAAATGGTCAGAAAGATTTCATGATTTTCACAATTCGAATGAGCAAAACTATGAAGAGAAAGCACAGACATATATGACTAATTAATTATATTTCGAGAAGTTGTTTTGTCTGCAAACGCGCGTTAGAATAGTGTTTGGAATTCCCTTTGGTTTTTGTATTTATAACTTGTTCAAAATACATGACTTTTAGTGAAAATTTTCTTCAAAATTTTTAAATCCCCAAAATTCAAAAAGCATGTATGGTCGGAGAAGGTTGCTGGCCTGTTGCTAGAAGACAATCAAGTTCAAGTCACAAAAACTTTATGACATTTGTTAAAAATATAAAAGTGTGTAAGCACTTTTATATTTTTAATCACATTGGAATGGCCACACTCCGATAACGTGAGCTCTATTCAAATAACACACGTAGCAGTACAGACAATGTTTACTTCTATTTGTCTTTCAACTCAACTGGAACCTTTCAACTATTTACTATTCATTTTGCTAATGACTCGTTGTTTCATTTTCGCGATTAAATACGCTAAATGCAGTAAGTATTATGAATTGAGAATAAGAACTGAGCTATATGTTCAATATGTTGCAGAAGTGCATGGAAGAGTCGGAAAGGGACGTCCTAGGCGAAAGTTTGTCGACCGAATACCCTTAACCGAGTACCCTTAAGCGATGAGCATGTATGCGTAAGTAAATAGATGTGGAGAAGGTGAGAGAAGTATGTCAGGATCGTGCTAAATGGAAGTTTGTAATCTCTGCCTACCCCTCTGGGTGACGTGAGTGTTTATGTTCTATATATCCAGCAGCAAATTTTTATAGGCATCTTATGGATGCAATAAAATAAATTGTTAATCCAATATATTAAAAAAATATGTGTGGTAGTTCACACGCAGCAGAAGCGAAACTGACAAAATGATAATAAGTTAGTTTTCCACCACAAGTTAGTGGTGGAAAATTAACTTAGAATATAATAAATTACTTAAAATATAACATAAAAGTTTAATTTTATAGCAAACAAATGTTACAAATTCTATTTTTAGACATGTAGAGCCTAAATTTGTGTAATGTTACTTGGTACATCAAAAGAATATTTTATTTCCAATAAAATTAGTTTTGTAATAGCGTGGTCTACTTAATTCTTTACGTAAATCTAATATGTCGAAAAAAAATGATTGACTCTCAAGGAGGTAAAGTAGACGCTAGATGGCCTAACCAAGACTCATCATCATCATCATCATCATCATCATTATAGCCCTTCAAATGTCCACTGCTGAATATAGGCCTCCCCAAAGGAATGCCACAAAGCACGGTCTTGAGCCACCTGCATCCATCGATTTCCCGCATGTCTTACTAGGTCGTCATTTCATCTAGTGGGGCGTCGCATTACACTTTACCTACTGGTTATACTGCTGATATTCTCATTTCTAAGATTATCACCCAGAGAAACCCCGCGCATATCCATCTCCTTTACTCGCTGAGCTACCTTGAGCTTCCTCTTACGGCCAGCAGTGAAGGAACACGTTTCAGATCCATTAGTTATCACTAGCAACACACACGGTTGTACAATTTTGTTTTTAAGTTTTAAGATATACTTGACGAGAAGATGTGTTGTAATTTCCTGAATGCTGCCCAGACGCGAAGTTTTACTTACCTAGTAGGACTATTTCTCCCAGTTAAACACACTCGTCAAGAACTTAAAGCTCAGTGCTCCCAACAACTACCGACAGAAGTGTAATATGGACGTTACACATGATCTTTGATTTGTACATGTTCATCTTAAGACCTACCCGTTGAAAAGCACTGTTGAGGTCATTAACCATAGTGCTTAGGTCCTCCAGCGATTCTACCATAAGTACTATTTCATCGGCAAATCTAACGTAAGTGATGTACTCGTCATTGCTGTTAATGTTGAATCTTTTTCGGTTCAGTAGCTTGAAAACATCTTCCAATGCAGCGGTAAAGAGTGTCGAGGTTATAAAATCACCCTGTCTTACACCTCCCTGCAGTAAAATAAGTTTCGTACTCTGGTTTTTAACTCGGATAGGCATCGTAGCCCCACTGTACCAAACCCTTCAACACTTTGATGGGATTGCAGCCCCACCAAAATTACAACCGGATCAAAGGCTTTCATAGAGTACAAATACGCAAGACATAGTAGCAGATTATACTTCTCGGAAACTGTACAATTTGCCGAAGGGTAAGTACGTGGTCTATGATAGTAAATATTTTTTCGAGAACCGGCTTGTTCAGGTGGCTGAAAGTCGTCAAATCTACGTGTGAGACGATTTGTAATGACTCTTGAAAACAGCACGTAGATGCGACTCAGAAGGGAAATCTTCTCCAAGAGTGTTGTCACCTTTCTTGAAGAACAAGATCCTAGCATTTCTGCTCCACGCTTCCGGTGAAATACCACCATGAAGGACGGAATTAAAGAGCTTCTGAAGGATTTCTGAAGCTCCGCTGTAATTTCAAAAATGTCCGGGGACTTGCCATTTTTAAGGTTCTAGAGAGCCACTCTAATCTCGCTGAGATAGACTCCAGAATATCATCAGAATAGTGTTGGATAATACTTGGTCTCGGATTGTTACTCAAACTTGCGTGTGGCTCCAACAATGATGTGTAAAACTGCCCGTAAAACCTCTCAATTGCACTCAAAATATCAGGTGTCTTAGTTTTCAGCTTCAAAAGTTGGCTTTTTATGGCAGACTGATCTCTGACAAAGACTCTGGAGCCCTGGTTCCGCTCGATCACTCCTTCAATTCAAGCTGTATTGAATTTGCGTAAGTCCCGCCGCAGACATTTGGAGATCTGTCTGTTCAGTTGTCTGTGGACTTTGAGATTAAAAGTGCGTTCGGAGAGTTTTGTGTTTTCCTACTATGAGTCTTGCAAAAATTAGTCCCGATCACATGGACAGTTTCTACGAGCTTGTCATTCATGTTTCCCATTGCTTAGTTCCCATTCCCATTGCTTACTATTGCAATCTTTTAGGCACTGTAAATTGTTTTGTAACTCGAATTGAAAGTTTTCGGGAATTTGGATTAGAGCACGAGAGTGATGTAGCATTGACTTCATTAGATGTGACCTTTCCAACTTAAATTTAAGGTTCAGTGTGCCGTGATCGTCGCCCTGGAGATGAATGCACCTAAAAAAGAAATATATTCAAAATGTTAACAAGTTTTCGATACACAGTTATAGCTGTATTCATAATCTGATCAAAACGAGAAAAGCACGGAGCTCAACGCGTGCAAGTGAGTTTTATTTCCGATATGAAATATCTGACTTTCTATTCCCTTCGATATTTTAAAAATGGAAGTAAAGTACTGCCGCAAATGCCTTTGCACTATCATCGGTGAAGTCTTACATCGTGGCAACACTATCAACAGTTAAAGCTTTTAGTTCTAAAGTTTTTAATAATTTTAGAATTGTTAAAACTCTTAGAAACGTTAAAATCTTCTCTTATCTTGCTGGGATTCTCTTGTGACTAAAAAAATAAGCGACAACAGTGTGTAATAGTGAAAAACACAGCAGCATATTATGTTTTTAAAACCAGTGCTTAAAGCAAAAAAAAATACTTTCAATAGTAATTGTTTACAATCTATATTGAATAAAAATTATTCAATACTATTTTATTCAATTTTTTTTAATCAAATAAGGGTGACAAACGAAACATAGACCACCTGATGGTGAGTAAATGCTGTGGCCATTAGACATCTTCATTTATACTCGATAAGAATCAAAATGCAGATGTGCTATCACCCCTGGGTACTAAGATAGAATGCCACGTTTCTAGTGAAAAGGGTCTCCGGTCCTCTACAATCACCATACAAAACACAGTAGCATTATGCTGCTATTTTATACTGGTATTATGTTAGAGTGTGGTCCTCCTCCGGTCGAGCGGACCCATTCGTGCAATAACCACATTATAGCTGCAGCGTGGCTCTACCGTGTATAATTTATTACATTTATTATAGTTTTCTTTTTATATAAAAAAACTCTTTTGCGATGTTGTCAAAAACGATCTTTAGCAACGTTCAAAGGAAAGAAGGTAAAGAGATTCACAACGTTATAAAAGCGATAAAGGTGTCTGGCTAATTCCCAAAGTTCATTTCAAGTTACTTTTTCAAGCGAATTTTATCGCTTCCTTAATGCAAAGCGACTTTATTATTTCCTTTAGTGTTAGATTTATTTTAAAAAAGCGTTTTAGAAGCTTTTTACTTATCATCCTCATCAAATGTAAATAATCTATGATCTAAATTTTTTAGTATTGCAGCTAAATTGCGAAAAAATATAAAAAAAATATTTTTTTTAATTACTTACATTTACTTCATAGTTAAACTAAATGCGTAAAAATATGGAGAGTTAGCTACGTTGGCTATTGGAGCTTTTTAGAAAATCTTCCAAAACTTCTGAACAACGAGCTGCCCCTTGATTCTGTAATGCTTTATTAGCGGGGGTCATCTATTAGTGCCCCTCCATTCTAAAAGTATGTTAAAACTTGAAAATCTCAATTTGTTCAAATTGTAAATGAATGTAAATAATGAAAGTTATATGATGTAAAATGTTCGAAACTAAAAACTAAAACGCAATAGTTTTATTGAGAAAACCTTGAGCAACGTTGTCGAACATCAACCATCAATCAAAGGTAGTTCCTTGATCCTGGCACTTTTAGAGATCGCAATTTGATCATCTGAATAAAAAAGAACCGATTTCCATTTTGAAATCAAATGGCATACAATTGAGCGGGTTATACGTTAATCATTTTCAACTACCTCCTACTACTGATATCCAATCGCAAAACAAAAAAGAAACGAGTAATATTATGGAAATTCAGTACAAGACTCCATTGAAGTATTATGAATTGTAATAATATTTTTATTTATTTATTATTTTAAAGAGAGAGAGAGAGAGAGAGAGAACATTATTCCATAATATACAGTAAAGGGAAAGATTTATTAAGAAAATAAACCACGTAAAGGTTAGTGCAAAAGAGAAAAAACCTGGGTCCAGCAGTGTTCCTATTTAGGTTACAATTAAAGAAAATTACGGAATATTAAATAACATGTAGTGTTCCGTAACTTTCAAGATTTCTATGTATGTTTCGAAATTAGTAAATAGTTAACCATCAGAGCCGTGGTAGCTCAGATGGTTAACGCTCTCTGTAAATATCACAGTACGCGAGTAACCCGGGTTCGATCGTCGCCGGCACCAATGAAATTGTGAATTGCAATTTAAGTGCTGATTTACCACGTGCTCGGCGGTGAAGGAAAACATCGTGAGGGAACCTGCATGTCTAAGGAATAAGGCAATAGAAATTTCAAAGACATGTGAAGTTCGCCAACACGGCGGACACTTCCTTGCCCTGAAACCCTTTCAGAAATTAGGGGAGGCCTGTGCCCAGCAGTGGGACGTATATAGGCTGTAACTTTACTTTACTTTACTAAGTGTACAAATGTATCGTATTGCTTCATCGTTTCTTAATGCAGATGCAAAGGATTGGAATAATTTGCCAGCCATCGATCTTTCGTCCAAATGCAGGTATTTCCTAAAGACGCTTTTTCTAAACTAGTATGACTTACCATCTAGGACTGTGTCATCATGTTGTCGTTTGACGAGTACCTTAAATATTTTTTTAGTGAATTATGGGCTTATAATTTTTTAAAGAGGTAAAGGTAATAAAATGAGAGCCACGTATAAAATGAGACCACGCTCTCACAGAATACCAGCGTGAAATAGTAGCTTAATGTTGCTGCATTTCGTATGGTGAGTGTAGAGAACCGGAGACCCTTTTTACTGGAAACTATTTCACGCTGGTATTCTGTGAGAGCGTGGTCTCATTTTATACGTGGCTCTCATTTTATTACCTTTACCTCTTTAAAAAATTATAAGCCCATAATTCACTAAAAAAATATTTAAGGTACTTCGTCAAACGACAACATGATGACACAGTCCTAGATGGTAAGTCATACTAGTTTAGAAAAGCGTCTTTTAGGAAATACCTGCATTTGGACGAAAGATCGATGGCTGGCAAATTATTCCAATCCTTTGCATCTGCATTAAGAAACGATGAAGCAATACGATACATTTGTACACTTAGTAAAGTAAAGTAAAGTTACAGCCTTATACGTCCCACTGCTGGGCACAGGCCTCCCTAATTTCTGAAAGGGTTTCAGGGCAAGGAAGTGTCCGCCGTGTTGGCGAACTTCACATGTCTTTGAAATTTCTATTGCCTTATTCCAGACATGCAGGTTCCCTCACGATGTTTTCCTTCACCGCCGAGCACGTGGTAAATCAGCACTTAAATTGCAATTCACAATTTCATTGGTGCCGGCGACGATCGAACCCGGTTACTCGCGTACTGTGATATTTACAGAGAGCGTTAACCATCTGAGCTACCACGGCTCTGATGGTTAACTATTTACTAATTTCGAAACATACATAGAAATCTTGAAAGTTACGGAACACTACATGTTATTTAATATTCCGTAATTTTCTTTAATTGTAACCTAAATAGGAACACTGCTGGACCCAGGTTTTTTCTCTTTTGCACTAACCTTTACGTGGTTTATTTTCTTAATAAATCTTTCCCTTTACTGTATATTATGGAATAATGTTCTCTCTCTCTCTCTCTCTTTAAAATAATAAATAAATAAAAATAATATTACAATTCATAATACTTCAATGGAGTCTTGTACTGAATTTCCATAATATTACTCGTTTCTTTTTTGTTTTGCGATTGGATATCAGTAGTAGGAGGTAGTTGAAAATGATTAACGTATAACCCGCTCAATTGTATGCCATTTGATTTCAAAATGGAAATCGGTTCTTTTTTATTCAGATGATCAAATTGCGATCTCTAAAAGTGCCAGGATCAAGGAACTACCCTTGATTGATGGTTGATG
>CAJQZP010000710.1:0-38423 GCA_907164705.1 Parnassius apollo
CCGCTCACCATATGATAGCCTGTGTAGTCGTTTGTCACTGTTTATTCTATAAAAATGAATTACAAAGGTTTCACCGAGTCGAAGCCTCTAATCCCTTGGTATGAAATTATAGAAAAATATAGACATAAAATTTCTCCCTTTAACATTATTCTTTAAATCCGTTTAATTAATGATGCGAGGCAACATATAAGAAAAGCCCACGCAGTTGAACCGATCCCTAATGAGAACATGTATGGAAGATTAATTGTATTCGGACATTTCAAGTTTTTTATTCCTCTTTAATTTACTGGCTAATTCGATTCTATACGTCAAACTCACCACTCAATGCATTGACTGGTAGAGAATGCCTTATGAAATTAAGTCCGCTCTTTACATTATTTTGTAAAATGGATTGCAATAAAGGATAAATGAATAAATTATAAGTATTTTAAGTTATGGGGGATGAGTCGCTCGCGTCCGTAGGCTTCGACCACCTAACCTTAGGCCCACCCTACACGTGTCCCCCGGGTGGTGCTAAACGAGCGACAAAGCCGAAAAAATAGACTCGGCTCCTCGCCGTATGGTAGCGGCGTAAAATCTACCACCACTCCTTGTTCGCACCATGACTCAGAAAACAAAAGAAATGGCCCCGAGTTCCCGGCGCCCCTTCAATGGGGCAGGGGTGCGAAGAATCTCCGGGAGAAAAACCGGCGATGAGGTTCGCCACCCGTCACGTTCTGTCTCCCGGAGGGGCGAAAAGTGGATTACGGAAACCCGTCTGGCTACGCTGAATGTATGTGGAGGAATGAATGATAAGATGGATGAAGTATGCGAAATGATGAATGACAGGGGAATAGATGTGTTATGTGTGAATGAGACGAAACGAAAGGGAAAGGATGCCACTGCACATGGCACGTACACCGCGTATTGGTCTGGCGTAGACGAGACCGAACGGGCATGCCAGGGTGTCAGTTTCATCCTTTCAGAAAGAATGGGTCAATGTGTGAAAGAGTATGAATGTGTAAGCCCGAGGCTGCTATGAATACGAATTAAAGTGGGCTTAAAGAAGTTGTTCCTGCTAGGGGTGTACGCCCCAGACATATCTAAGCCCACTTACATCCGAGAGCAGTTTTGGGACATGGTTAGGATGGTGTTGACAAAATGTAAGGAAAATGAAAATATTATTATGTTAGGAGACTTTAATGGAAGGGTTGGGGTGAAGAGGTCTGGTTGTGAAAGGATATTGGGAATGTTTGGTGATGAAAGTATAAATGAGAATGGCGAAGACCTCCTCACTGTATGTGTGGAAAAGAATATTTTTGTGACGAATACTTTTTTTCGTCATAAGAAGATTCACATGTATACATGGGAAAAGAGGTCATGATAGAAGCATGATATATTTCGTAATTGTGGATGAAAGAATGAGGAGCGCAGTCGTAGATATAAGGGTTTACCGGGGGTCCAACGTAGGGACGGATCATTACTTGGTCTTATATCGAATTAATGGTCTTTTCAAGCGTTGGCGGCATCGGACATCTGTGTCTACAACTGCCTTACAGCGTATAAGAATAGAGAAGTTACAAGATGAAGATGTGATAGAGAAGTATAAATGTAGCCTGAGAGAAAATATTAGATGTTTGAATGAGTTGTGTATGAATGATTTAGACTTGAATACTGTGTGGGACAATATTAAGAAAGGTTTGGTGGATGCCGCCACTGAAGTATGTGGTGTAAGTAAGAGAACAAATGAAAGGAAAAGTAATACGTTCTGGTGGGATGATGAGGTACAGGTGGAAGTTGAATCAAAGAAGAAAGCATGGTTAGATTTACTAGCAACCAAAGCTGGTAATTTTTCTGGTATGAATGATGAGATTGAAAGAAAAAAGGCAGAATATAGACGTCTAAATAAGAGAGTAAAATTAGTTGTTGAAAGGAAAAATATCAAAGGAAAGGATATCTAATAATTTTCAGGCTAACATAAAAATGTTCTGGAAACTCGTAGGAACTGCCAAGGGAAATACAAAACAGCCTATAATGAATGCTATAAGAGGCGAGAATGGATACATTCTGAATGATGAAGCTTCGAGTTTAAACAGATGGAAGGAATAGTTTGAAAGCGTGTTTGTGAGTGAAGAGTCGTCTGAATTAAATGAACTAGAAAAGCATGAAAGCAGGTAAGGCAGCTGGATATGATAGAGTATCACTCGAGATGCTAAGGGCTGGAGGGGGAGTGGTGGCAGACCTGCTGTACACCTTGTTTAATTTATGTTGGGAATTAAAACGGGTACCGGATGACTGGTGTAAAGCAGTTATAGTACTAATATATAAAGGAAAAGGGTCACAGCAGGACTGCAAAAACTACCGTGGTATCAGCTTGCTTAGTATTGTGGGTAAACTGTATGCTAAGTTGTTAATTGAAAGAGTTATGAAAGAAACTGATGGAAAAATTTGGGATGTGCAAGCGGGTTTTAGAAAGGGAATGGGGTGTACAGATCAAGTCTTTTCCATGCGCATGATTGCGGAGAAGTTTTAGGCCAAAAACCAGAAAGTTTTTTGTGCGTTCATGGACTTGGAAAAGGCTTATGACAGAGTGAACAGGAATGTGTTATGGCAAACACTGAACTCATATGGGTTAAGCGCTGGTTTGATACAGGCATTAAGGTCTCTTTATAGGGACTTTAGTGCTTGTGTCAGGATCATTGGGGTCTACTCGGACTGGTTTGGCATCCAAAAACGTATCAGACAGGGCTGTGTAGCTTCCCCGTGGCTGTTCAACCTACTTATGGACAGGTGTTTGCAAACTATGAAAGATGAAGAATGTGGGTTAACCGAATGGGCGAGTTAACCGTCAAATGCCTTTTGTATGCCGATGATCAAGTCATATTTGCGTCATCGGCGGCTGAGTTGCAAATGATGGTTACATTAATGAACTGGGAATTAAAAGAAAGGGGAATGAAAGTGAACCCAAGTAAGACGAAAGTGATGGTTTTTGAAAGAGAAGAAAGCAAAACGGTACGTGAAATAAGAATAGAAGGAGAGTTAACTGAGCAAGTGGATGAGTTTGTGTATTTGGGATGTGTATTTAGCAGGGATGGTAGATATGATAGGGATATAGAACGACGAGTAAATGCAGGGAATAGAGTAAATAGAGCACTACACTGTATTATGAAGAACCAGAATGTGTCAAAAAAGGCACGTATGGTAATTCATAATGCTGTGTTAGTCCCTACTTTAATGTATGGTAGTGAAAGCTGGGTGTGGCAGAAGAAGCACGAAAGTAGAATAAATGCTGTAGAAATACAGTCTTTAAGGAGTATGCTAGGGTTGAATCTGAATGACAGGGTGAGAAATTGCATGATAAGAGATAAATGTGGTATGCAAGATGATGTTGTGACCAGGATTAAGAAAGGAATGCTTCGGTGGTTTGGTCATGTAGAAAGAATGAATGAGGAAAGAGTGACAAAGCAAATTTATATGGCAGATGTGAACGGCCGAGTCGGGAAGGGACGCCCTAGAAAAAAGCTTATCGACCAAATTGGCGATATTTTGAAAAGGGGCCACGTTAGAAGTACCCTTAACCGACGAGCATGTATGCGTAGATATATGGATGTAAAGGAGGCGAAAGAGGTATGTCAGGATCGTGCCAAATGGAAGTCCGTAGTCTCTGCCTACCCCTCTGGGTGACAGGCGTGAGTGTTTATGTATTATGTATGTATTTTAAAGACATGGTGAGTCGAAAGACACTTTGAAATGAGGAGAACTATATTTGGCTGTGGGACGTACATAAGCTGTAACATTAACTGCCGCTGTTGTCTAGCTGTTATATTGTTTTCTATGAGACAACATCGATCACACAGCCCACCTAATGGTAAATGGATGCTGTAGCCTTTAGACATCTAAATATATTGTCCATTTAGAATCAAAATGCAGATGCGTTTTGTTTCTAAATTATCCCGTTACCTCTGAGAACTAAATGATATTAACAATTACTTGCAACCATCCGCTAAATTTAAATAAAATGATGTATCTTTCCTAGTTTGAAGAGCACCTCCCGCCCTCCCTCAATTGCGTGCACTAATCCCGTCACCACCAATCCCGGCACCACTACTCCCAACACTAGATGAGTGTTACATTTGCGAATAGGGATCCGCAATCAATTAAGAAATGCATAGGTGTTTATTCCGTTAAGGAATAGAATCATCACATCCTTGTGTTACTTAGTCCCAAGATGGATATTTTCCTTTTTAAACACCCATGTCCAAATAAGGCTCTTGCTAAAATAAACAGTTTAAGTATATTTTTACTGTTTTAACTATATTATTATATAGTGTAGATTAAACAAGGCATATTATAATGAAGGTTGAAAACACATCTGCATTTTGATTTTATTTTATTTTTACTTACCCTAGCGCTTGGCCCTGGATACGAAAATTAATGTAACATTTGGTCTCTATTAAAAGCATATGTTTCGGCTTTCATACCTGGAATCGTGCCAATCCCTCTTGTTACCGACATTATATAAACGGTACCAACCACAGAGTACTTTGAATAATCCGAAATAGAGTTGGCACTTAAGTAATGCGACTCCAGCGCGGCTACAGTTCTGTGTCCGAACTAAAAATATATTGAATATACATATAACTACGTATAATAACATGAGTTGGTTATAATATAGAGGTCTACTTTTATTTATTTTATTTCATTATACACACAATGTTTTAAGTCTGAATTGTACTTAAAACATAATGTAATGATATTTATCATGAATAAAATTGAAACCGCAATACAACTACATATATTTATTTGTTTAGAAGTTTATTTTTTCTTTTTAAGCAATAATTAGAAAGTGGTGTAGCATTATCCAACACTAATTGATGAGATGATGTTGGGGCTAAAACACCTAATAGAGATTTACAATTTAAAACACTTAAAAGAGTCGAAGAGTTCATCAAAAAATAATAATGTGTCGGCGGTATCCTTGCAGTCATTGGATATAATTCCTTTATCTGGAAAAAATTTAATGATAATGTTATTAAATGGTTAAGTTATTAATTAAACTACCTTTACAAAATATATTTATTTATGTAAGGTGTATACAGTATATAAGATGAATGAGTGCAGATGGGATGCAAGGGAAAGTTAGTGTACGAAACAAACCCAATGAAAGTCGATCTAACACTGAATTTATTGTAAAGAATTATAAATTGATGTATAGGCAAAAGTACGGCCATCTGAATATGTCGTCTTCAAGTCGTCATGTATGGGTAATCATAACAAAAAAAAATAATAATGTGATAACAATTCAAAGTACAAAAATAAAATCGTAAAATAATATAAACAAAAATAATATAACGAATTCCTTAAATATTTCATCACTGCACTACACTTGTGATGGAATGTCCAGTCGCACGGATCGCGGTCTCGTCCTTGGCGCAGGTTCCTGGTCTCCGCTCGTGACTGCCGCCATAGGAATAGAGATTACGGGAGTGTTTGCCGTCATGTTCAGTGGTCTCTTGATTCTGCGACATCGTATAATGATGTAAATGAATGCCGCTAGTATGATCAATCCCAGTATTGTGTACATAACTGAATATTGACGTATGTCATGTACGCTGAGTGGTGCGCTTTCTTGTTCTTTGAGGTTTGTAATCTGAGCCTTCATGCGACGCCACTAGTCTCCATGGTCTTCGGATGTAAATTGCTCAAAGTCTGAAGTAGTATTTAGGATGGAATTCAATATGGAAGTGTCTGATGGGATCGGTACGTCCTCTTGAACTTGAACTTGGCTCAAGTAGTTGTTGTGACCAAAAATAGAAAAGATGTCACTCTTGATAGTACAACCTTGACCGATTTGTAGGAAGCCATTCCCGGTCAGTGACTTCATTATCATTCCAGTGTCAATGCAAAATATGCGCACTGTGCATTTCCCACAGCAAGAGAATAGCCACCTGTTATCGCATTGTAACTTAATCCATCGCTCGCGACACAGCGCCTCCTTTGTATGACACATTATTTTATCGTGTATGCTCAAGTTACAAATTGCTTGTTTTATTTGTAACTCGTAAATCGGTTTATCTATAGAGCATAACAATCTGTTTGTCTGTGTATGGACACAATTTTGAATGTCGGATTCTGATAGTGTGAGGAGCAGGTCTTTTTGCAGATTGAATGCGATATAGGGTGTTATAAATTCCACAATGTAGTTCTGCTGCGGAAGACTTATAGCCTTATCCAGCTCAAAGGTTTCCTTGTTGACCAGAGTTGCTCAGGTCACCACTTATCTTCATCAATTTGTATAGTTCCCTAAAGTCGTGCATATCGGCAGGCAAAGTCAGGTCATTTGGTATGTGTCTGTATATAATATTGAGCTGCTCTTCCAATTGTTCTGGAGGCAATAATTGTGCGTCCATATGACCATTTGCAAGGTCTGTTAGGGTGTTAATAACACTTTCCTGCAAGTGCCGAACATTAGTGATAATAATCATGGCTGACATGGATGCTGACAGGATATGTAGCTCGTCGTTATTCATTTTCTCTATTCGGTTGGTAGTGAAGGTTATATTCTGTAGGTATTTCTGAACCAATCCAAACTGCTTGTTCATGATGGCTTCGTTTCTTTGAAGAATATTGTACTGTGCTTCTATGACACTTGTTTGGTTTCGAAGCAGAAGTTGTAGGTGTTTTTCGTTCATAGAAATTTTTTCTATGTCCCTTTCATATTTCTTCGCGAAACGCTCGTCCAGGACACCGAATAAGGAATGGGCCACATATCCCACCCATTGATCAGTCCTCTTTTTTTGTCTTCTGCGAACACCGTTCTTGAGTATCTTGTTGTAATGTTGAATTTCGGATATTTCATGTTGCAGCTGATATATGATACTTTTGTATTGTACTGGAAGCGTAATGCCGTGTAGGTACTCTTCCAAGTGACCGACGTAACTTTTCACGTGACTTAATGCTGACCAGTATGTACTCATAGTATAGTACACAATTAATTTCCATTCATCTCGTATAAGATTTTTGTCATACATTTTGTCAAAATAAATGTTTTGGTTGTTATCCAATGCTGATATGTTGTATGAACACTGGCTAGGGGTGAACAGACATAGGAACAGCATCACCATCATCGTAAAGAATGTTCTGACAGGCCTTCTCGTCGTGCGCCTTGGTCGTTGTTGTTTTGCCTGCGAGTCAGCTGTTGTGACGTCTGTATGTATGTTCCGTGAGTTCTTCTTTCACCGCTAGAACGGATAGTTTTAAGATCGGCCTCTGCATGATTCTATTTTTGGTTTTAACTGACACCACCCGTACGTATCCATCCTTACCAGGGTGAACATCAATGACCCTACCCATTAACCATTTGCCAGGGGGTAAGTTTTCATCCTTGATTAGGACAATATCGTTGATCTCGATGTTTTTTGAGGGTGTTCTCCACTTGGTACGAACTTGCAGCTGATGTAGGTAGTCAGATGATCATGTCTTCCACAACTGTTTGTTCATGGCTTGAATCATCTGCCATCTTGTTGTCAAGTTCATGTGATTAGGATCTGTTTGTGGTCTTGATATCAGTGATCCTCTAACTAAGAAATGTCCCGGTGTTAGGTATTCATCATCTGGGCTTTCAGTCAAGGCTAGTAGAGGCCTAGACTTTAGACACGCTTCGATCTGGTGAAGCAGTGTGATGAACTCTTCGTACGTGAGATTTTGCTCTCCTATCACACGACGAAGGTGGTGTTTCAAGCTCTTAATGGCAGCCTCCCATAATCTACCTGCAGAAGGGTAGGCTGGCGCATTGAAATGCCATTGTATGTCAAGGTCATCGATCTTGTTTATTAGCTCTTCATTGATCGTTGCGAGGATATCTTTGTATTCCTTCTTAAGTTCTTTGGATGCTCCGATGAAGTTTCTACCCTGATCGCTGTACATGTGTTTCGGGGTAGATCTTCTGGCGCAGAAACGTCGAAATGCAGCCAGAAATCCAGGTGTACTAAGGTCGGACACCAACTCAAGATGGACAGCCTTTGTCGAGAGACAAACAAACACTGCGACATAGCCCTTATGTGTTCGTACTCCACGACCTTTGTTTGCTTTGATGTCAAAGGCTCCAGTGAAGTCAACGCCACAATGAGTGAATGCGCGCGAAGGTGTGACGCGAGGCTCTGGTAAATCAGCCATAATCTGTGTTCTTTTCTCTTCATTAAAGCGTCGACATGTCACACATTTGCGAAGTTCTCTCTTCACTGTGCGAATCCCACTGATAATCCAGTAGTTTTCTCGGGTGTGAGACAAAGTCAAGCTAGGTCCACCGTGTAGTGTGGTGGACTGAGCCTTCTGTATGATGAGCTCAGTGAGTTTGCCATGACTTGGTAGTATTATGGGATGCTTTGCTGATTGACTAAGCAATGAGTTGTTCAATCGTCCACCAACTTTCAGCAATCCATCACTAGGGTCAATGTATGGATTGAGGCTCAGCAGCTTACTGGATCTTCTCAACTTTTCTTTTTTTGAAGTTGTTGAATGTCATCTTCAAATTCTATCGATTGTACAGTTTTGATAACTAAATTCAGAGCATGTTGCTTTTCAGTTGACGATAGGTAGTTTTGCCGAGGTATTTGTTTGTTTCGCAACCATTGTGTAAAACGTGATAGCCAGCCGATTGTTGTTACGATGCGCCGCGTCGAGCTGCATTCATGTAATAATTGTAAAATAAAATCATTTTGTGAGATAAGGCTGCTACTACACTAGTTTTTCTTGGTTTCTAATTCTGGTGGTTGGTATATTTCATTTTTGATCATGTTGGGATCAAATGCCAACAACCACTGCGGCCTGCCACCACAGTTGATGTTCTAATAACTGCTGTGTCGACAGTCCTCTTGTAGCACAATCCGTAGGGTTATCTTCAGATCGAACATGGTGCCAAGATAATGATGGAATGATGTTGAGTATTGTACGAACTCTGTTAGCAACGAACTGTTTCCATCTATTAACGTCTCGATACAGCCAACCAAAAACCACCATAGAATCGGTCCAAGCAGGTTTTTTGGCATAGTTTCCATGACCTTTTTCATGAGTTGAGATAGTAGTAACGCACCACATTGCTCAAGCTTAGGCAACGTCAACTTGTTTTTCAACGGTGCTAATTTTGTTTTAGCTGTCACAAGTGTCGATGTGAACTCGCCTTAGGACTCTTTGTGACAACGTAAATAGCGCAGGCATACGCCTTTTCGGACGCGTCACAAAAGCCATGTATTATGTAATGGTTTTTATCGCCCATATATCTAGGGATCTTGAACTGATCTATGTTCTGATAATCACACTTCAACTTTTTCCACTCGTGGGTTATGTTCTCAGTTAAGCGCGTATCCCAATCTGCAGCTTCTTCAGACCATGTACGTTGGAACAGAAGCTTTGCACGGACGGATAGTGGACACAGAAAGCCCATTGGATCATAGACCTTTGAGATGTTGGATAGTAACTGTCGTTTTGTTATGTCGCCATCACTGGTCTCGTCTTCGAATATGTTCTTCAATACAAAGATGTCTGACGAGGGAATCCAGCGTAAGCCCAAGGTCTTTCTGGTTTCAAGGCCTTTGAAGTCGAGTGGTGTGTCCAGTTGATCGGCTGACAGGTCTTCAATCAGTTCCTCTGCATTACTGGACCACTTTCGGATGTTCATGCCGGCGCCCTTCAATATGTCGATTATTTCTCTATGTAGCTGTTTTGCCTGAGAGAGGTCATCATGACCTTCAAGAAGGTCATCCATGTACAGTGACGTCATCAATGCAGCAGCAGCCATGGGGAACTTGTGCACGTCGTCCATAGCCAGTTGTCGCAAGGTGCGCATTGCAAGGTGCGGAGCCGCCTTAGTACCATACGTAACTGTTGTGAGCTGGTACTCCTTCAGGTGCTCTTGAGTTGCGCTTCTCCAAATAATGCGTTGTAAATGCTGATCAGGTTCACGAATCATTATTTGGCGAAACATCCTTTCGATGTCAGCAGTTACGACGTATTTGTGTTGACGCCATGCTAAGATGAGATGCTGCAAATCTTTTTGTAAGTTTGGACCACGCTCCATTAAATCATTGAGACTGAATCCACTCGATGTTTTTGATGACCCGTTGAAAACTGTTCGAAGTTTTGTCGTAGTGGAGTCAGTTTTTCAGTACACCGTGATGTGGAAAATAATGTACTAGTGTACTGTGTTGTGAAACCGGGGACATATGACCTTGTTGCTCGTATTCTCGCATAAAATGTTTGTAACTTTCTGCGAAAGATTCATTTTTGGACATCTTATTTTCCAAATTATAGAACTGTGCGATCGCTTTTGACTTTTATTCACCTAGATCTTGTTCTTATCCAGGCTTCATAGGAAGAGCAACCTCGTATCTTCCGTCAGGTAGGCGTCTAGTCGTAGATTGATAGAATTGCTCACAGTACTGTTCATCAGGTGTCAATTCAGCAGCTGAGTCACTGATTTCTTCGAGCTCCCAGTATTGAGAAATTTCTGTTAGGTCGGTTATCACAACGTGACACTTAAACGTTTTCTCGTTACCCGAGAAGATCCAGCCCAATCTCGTCTGTTGAGTTATTGGAGCCATGTTAGGACCTTTGATCAGGCCACTCATGATGATCTCGGAGTATATGCTTTCGTCTAGTACCAGACCAATAGGCCTAGAGATAATGATTTCTTATATTTACGCGAACATTGCACATGATTAAAACTACTTTTACGGATTTTATCGCGTTTATTTTTACTTTTTATTTTTAATTCCCGACGTTTCGGGCGCTTTCCAGCACCCATGGTCACGGGGGACTGAGATGACTGACGTCCCGATGTCATTGTTAAACCCGGAGTACTACGTAACCTGTACTACGTAACCTGTACTCCGGGGAGTCGGCTCCGGTGTCGCTACGATCTTAGGCAGCGCTTCTGGTGCCGGAGAAACAGGTTCACGTGCAGGGGGGCAGGTCGATATCTTGATGCGCACAGTATCAAAGTACGTTCTTGCTTGTTGGTACTGATTTTCCGTAAAGTAAGGATCAGCGTCGTTCTCATAGTCGGATAACTTATGGTTGTTTACTAGGAACTCGGCCCACAGTTTATCAAGGGCATCGAGTCGCTCGTTCAAGTACTTACGAGTCTTGCGTGTTGCGGAATCCTTGCTGAAGTTTCTTTCTATCTTCTTGATCGCTTCAACAATCTCCTGTTGGCGCTGAAGTAGACTACAGTATATAAGATGAATGAGTGCAGATGGGATGCAAGGGAAAGTTAGTGTACGAAACAAACCCAATGAAAGTTGATCTAACACTGAATTTATTGTAAAGAATTATAAATTGATGTATAGGCAAAAGTACGGAAGTTACATGATTTCGCAAGTGACAAATGCGTTGTTTCTGTGTGACCTAAATAAACGAGTTATTGAAATAAAATTACATAAAATATGTGCGGTAACCCGTACAATTTATATGGCTAATGTATCTCTCACGTAAATTACCTCATAGGCAGTACATTTGCCATAGTTGCCATGCTTGGTTGGCAACCACAGGACTTTTTTAGTTATTATTATTACATTATTTCCCTCTATCACCTTTTATGACACCCACAGAAAAATATGCGCTAGTGAAGATTTTATACCACTACAACGCTCCTATTCATTTGCAAGAATGAATGTAAAATTTGTTGGTTAGTTATGAGTTGAGACACTAACAATGTACGAGCCCAGTTTATAGATTTGTAAATGACAATAATGCAAGGTGATTTCTTCAGTAATGTTTGACTCATAATAAATATCATATTCATAACTAAAATCAGATTGAATGAAAATTTTTGAATATTATATTCAAAATAAAAATAAAATGCAATTTTCACCATCATTCAGATAAGAACATTTCATGACAAAGGTTTATATATACATTCATATTTAATTGACATATTTAAGTTTTCAATGCAAAGGTACAGTCTGCTAGTCTCATAGAAAGAAAAGATTACACTTCAACAATAGTAGAAAGATAATCATGTTGAGTTATACGTAAAAGATAATCATACGTAAAATTGACTCCTTAGTTTTGAGTGGCTGTTAAGTGAAGAGTTTTTTAGTAAAAAAAAAGTAGTATTTGAGTAAAAAAAAAAGTATTAGTTTTCTACTACCGTAATCAATTAAAAATACTAACATTTACTTATTTATAGTTATTAATTTTATAACAAAAATTACAAACTTCTCAATAATCAACAAAATTTAGGAACTTATTTTTTTCTTTTAAAGTTTTTTCATAGTCTTATCTATCTAATCAGTATTTTTATATAATATTCTAAGTGATAAAAAACCAAAAATAAAAAATAACATGAAAATTGTATTAAAAAATCTGTCAAAATAGTTTAAGCACATATCAACGTTATGGTGTCGGCAAATAACAGCTTTACATTTTTTTGCGTACGGCATTTGCTTTTCTCTTTATTTTAGAGGGGCAATATTTACAATAGTCACGTTTTTTGGCTATTGGCTCTACTTTATCCTCTTTTTTGGGCACTCATTTGTAACAAATTATTTATAGTAGCGATAGATTACGACTCATCACGGAGACATATAATGTTGAAGAAGATCGGTCGTTCAACTCATCTGTGGACATATAGTTGTCTTTTCTTATCGCAGTCATTACCAAGATGCCAATCAAAGCACTGATTTCATTCTCACTTGTGTCTTTGAATGTAGCACTAGTCATAGTTTCCCGCCCTTTGAAGGATATTTCTGCATTGGTCCATCTTACAAATTCGAAAATTATTTCATCAGCAAAGAAGATGTTGAAGCATAAAACCGGCTCATAAAGATTGCGGCACATGCGTTTTGGACCCCTTTGAGACCTGACGATATTCTGTGCTGAGACTCCACCACGTCTTGAAAACTTTGAGGTCGACCAGCAGTGTTTATTCTTACCTCTGATAGTTCTTCGTGACAGAGTTATTATTCGACGAGAAGCCATTGAGGGAGTTGCTTGTTTAGAGCTTTCTTCCGCCATGGGGTCAATTTAGAAAGGAGTTATTACTTCTTCTTCCCTCACATCGTCCACAAAACCATCTTCCTCATTGCTCTGGATGTCATCCTCGCTCTCGTGGTCTTCAAATTCACTGTCGGTGTCAACACAGGGCGGCTTCTCATCACTCTCCTAAACAGCGGCAAGCATGTGGTCTTCATCAAAATCTCTAGTCTCCATTTTGGCTTAGCAGTATCACGACAGCTAAAAAATAAAAACAATATCAGAAATATGCGATTGCCCCACGCTAGCTCCCAGCGGTGAATGAGATGTCTGAAAAGCACAACGCCGGATTCGCAATAATTAAAAAGAGGGGACAGTATTTCATTCGCGTGGGAGTCATTTTGACGTAGATTATCTTTCTAGGGTTAAATAAAAGTTATCTATTTGAAATTACCTTCAACAGGTGCTAATGAGATGCTAGGCTTTGCAGTGCTTGTTGATGGTTGGTGATCAAAACCAACATTTATATGGCAGCCTAAAAAAATACGAAAATAAAAATGTGTATTTAACTGTTTTGTATCATATATGTTAAGATAAAAATCTAAGTTGAATTGCATGTGTTTATAATTTATTATAATCGGTATAGAATAAAATTTCGATATTATATTTAAAAAAAGTAATAATCATATTTACATAATACCAAAAATTAGTGAGCCTCACCACACATTGAATCAAACATCATTTACCTGGCAAATGTAAAGTTGGTACTGCATTAGATGCAAGTCTTTTACTCCATGGGTAATAAGTACTTTGCTCAAAGTGGAGATGACATACTCTGCGGTACTTTAATATATTGTCATCGTTCATTGCTAAAATGTCTCCACCAATGGCATACACCCAAGAACGAAATCGATCAGCTTGTTTGCTTGGGTTTGGAAATATATGTTATAACATTATCCGTTCCTGAAACAAAAAATAAATTAAATAGTATTATTATATAATGCTAATTTAATGATATTTTCAATCGTCTTATATTGAGTGGACATGAATAAGTTTTAATAGAGATAAGTGATTTCACGCTCATTAAAACATTAAGAATGATTTATATTTCTTTATGAACAACACGTAAAACTAACCTGGTACATGTTCAGGCTATCGCAATTACAGCGATGTTTAAACAAATAATATCAAGTAGGTTTTAATTTTGTACCTTGTAATAATTTTATGATATATATACTTACGGTTTTTGTAGCAATTAGGTACACAGCATCTTTTTTTCAGCAGCCATGGTAAATGTCGACAGAATCCAAGTCTTAAGGCAATCCAAAATCCAAAAAGAAGTCTGTGAGTCAACGTAAATAGATTCAAGGTACGAAGTCCAAAAAAGCGAGCCAAAATCGTCAAAAAATTCACAATTACAAGCAAAGGAACACATTTACGTAAACAAATGTCAAACTGTATGAATTTTAAATTTGAATTAGTTTCCAAGATGGCGGGCAAAGCGAAAAAAGCGCCCTCTGGAGCTTAATGTTTGAAACATAAACACGTCTAAACCACAAAATGTGTAGAAGTGATAGGCCCCTGGTACCGACATTCACGTACGCACCAAACAATTATGTTTATTTAATTTGCAACAATACGCCTAAACAATCAACTGTGCTCTAAAATTGGCAGCCTCGTACCGGTAGGTGAAGTGTAGGGCGTACCCCCACTAGATGGAGTGACGACCTGGTAAGATGTGCAGTAAGTCCATTGATGCAGGTGGCTCAGGACCGTGCTTTGTGGCAATCCTTGGCTCACCCAAGGTTCCTATGTTCAGCAATGGACTTCTGAAGGGCTATGTTGATAACGATACACAAACATATCGACACCTCCATACAATAACATCGTAACTCATTTTTTTCCATAAATTGCGTTACAATGATATTACTATGTAAAAAAAAATACAATTTTTCTGTACAATCATTGTAATTCTGCTCCCATTCAATTTTAAAATAAACAAACGTCAAAGTATTGTAACATAACAAAAAAAGTATTTTTTGTAAACAATATCGTTGCAACTTGATTTACAATTTATAGAAAATATTATGAGTAGCAAGTCAATCAAATACAACAACATTGTAACATTATATACAATTTTTGTACATGACAAAATTGGGGTTTATGGCTATGAAACGTAATGCAACTGCATTGTATGTTGACTTACAATGTTGTTGCGCGGATATTTATGTTAATTTTTATCGTGTTATGACTAGTTATGTCGAATTGCGATGTTGTCGTCTAGCAGTTTACTCGCGCTTTAGAAGTTTAGTGTTGTTGTGTGGTTTACTATACAGAAGTGAGAAGTGTACATGGTGACTATTTCGGCTTTTAAGTAATAAGATAATAGTAATAAGATGAAGCGTAGCCAAAATATTTTAAATTTGGCATTATCATTAAGTGGAATTCCAACTGGTAAGTTGTATTTTAGTGTAAATTATCAGTGTTAGCAATAACTACGTATTGGTAAGCGCATCGGAGCCGTTCAGTCAGTTTAAATTAAAAATGTACCGAGTTAAAGTTGTACCGAGTAACCGAATACAGAGTTTTACTCGGATTTGTTATTTATTACAGAGTCGAGTACTTTGTTGAGTTACTCGGTTCAGGTTTATGCAGGTCTGGCGCGAAAACACGTTTATACATGATCACTTGTGCATGTACATTGCGCTGCGACGCTCCTCGTCAGATGTAAATGCTTGCTAAGATTAACTTTGTTAAAATTGGTACTTTATATTTTAGATCAAGAGGTAGCTTCGACTTCGTCCAAGGCAAATGATCATGCTACGCAGAAAGTTATTCCACCACAAGATAATAGCTATTTTATCGAACGCGGTGAAGACTTACTTTCATTCAAAAATAGTATGCGGGAAAATGCGGTTGTAAATTATTACCCAGATTCCTTCACCTCATCTAGTAGAAAAGAACCATTTTCTCCTGACTTTTCGGAATATGTTCCTTCCGACCAGGATGTTTCAAAAAATAGTTCTCAACATTCTTCAGAACATAATATTCCTTTACAAGAGATACCAACAGCTACAAACATATCTGAAAATAATACCACTCCCGAAGGGACAGCAAGAAAAGTGAAAAGGAATGTTCCGAAAAAAACTAATCCGGGTAGAAATCGAGGTCATAATCGAAAAAACTGGAAACGCAACTTAAGTAAGCGAAAGAAAAATTCGGGCGAAGAATATGTAAACAGAAGCGGAATCTTAGTCCCAAAGAAAGTTATGAGGAGTGGTTGTAATAATGCCTGTACTAGGAAGTGCAAAGAAAGATTAATGGAAACGACAAGACATGCAATTTTCAAAGATTTTTGGGGTTTGGGCGACCACACAAGACAAGCTGATTTTGTTTGTAGATTTGTAGATAGAGTTCCACGAAAACAAATAACAGCATCAGTTAATGGACACTCACGGCGCCACTGGTCCTTTCAATATTATTTATATGAAGATGGCGATAGAAAAAGGGTCTGCAAAAAATGTTTCTTGATACTCTGTGTATTAGTGATATGTGGCTACAAACTATTTACAAAAAAATGGACAAAGAAGGCACTGGGCTTATAGCAGGAGACTTGAGGGGGCGAATGAAGTTAAAGAATCTGTTAGAGATCATATTTCGTTAATTCCTATAGTGGATTCACATTATGTAAGAAAAAGAACTTCCAAACTACTTTGAAGAAACTTTAACATACCCTGCATTGTACAGGCTTTACGTTGATTGGATGAAAGAAAATCGTCCGTTGAAACAAGTGGCAAATTCTAGGCAATATAAGGACATTTTTTATAACGAATATAATATTGAATTAAAATTATTAAAATTAAAATAGATATAAGAGAGGATCTGAAAAAGAAAAAGATGACATGAAGCTAGAGTACACCTTGCATATTGCGAATAAAACAGTGGTAAGAGAGGTGAAAGAGTCTTGTAAGTATCAGTCGAAACAATCTAATGTTATAGTTACAGCCGCTTATGACTTACAGAATGTATTGAATACACCTCGATCAGAAGTTTCGCTCTTTTATTACAAAAGGAAATTTGCCGTATACAATTTTACTATATATGATATAGGAAAGGCCAAAGGATATTCATATGTCTGGAATGAGACAATAGGCAAGAAAGGATCCTCAGAAATTAGTAGCGCTGTGTTTCTTTTTAATAAACAGAAATATGAAGAAGGGTTTCGTATATTTAATTTTTTTTTTCGTAAGTTTAATTGCTGTGGCAGACAAAACCGCAATCGAATAATAATAGCTATGTATTCCCATGCATGTAAAATATTTGGCATAACGATTACACATAACTATTTTGAAGTAGGACATTCACAATCTGAAGGAGATGCTATGCACGCGTTAATAGAGCGTCGGAAGAAAAAATCAGATTATTTTTTGTACCAGAGCAATGGATCACTCTGATCAGATGTGCTAAAACTACGGGAACCCCTTATGATGTTACTGAATTAGATCAAAACCTAATTCTTGATTATAAAAGCCTTCTAAAGAAAAAACTAAACTGGGACTGGAGTAGTACTGGAGAAAAGATGTCTTGGACTAAAATAAAATATATTAAAATAGAAAACGAAAACCCTGACTTAATATACTTTCAATATGATTATCTCAGTGATCAGTACTTATCTATCAACCTTGCTGTGAAACCTACTACACGCATTACACGAACAAAAAGAGCACAAGAGTCAATTCAGTGTGAACAGCCAAACGACTGAGAAAGTATTCCTTTATTGTATAATAAAGTGCTCCCAATATCAACAGCAAAGTATAAGGACCTTGTAAGTTTGTGTAAATGTAAAGCGATACCAGATATTTATCACAATTTCTATTTTAATCTTCCACATTCCACTCAACTAGCTGAAAACAACGGTAGTGATGATGAAAATTAATAGTTTTTAGTTGATTTCCTATTTTTTTGTTTGTTTTTCAGAAAGAAGGTTTTTATGTTTAAAGAATAAATATATAATTATAATAATAAAGATAATAGTTTTATAAAGTCAAAGTTTAGTTTTCGGGAGAGAATTAGATTTTTTTATAATTAAAAAAAAAATATTTAGTGTCATAATTATAAGTCGGATAATAATGTTTGTATGCAGTGAAGTTTTCTAATTTGATGTCAATAAATATTTTAATAGTACGAAACTGCTTTTTTATCCTTTAAGTCAATAAAACATTATCATAATAATTCGTAAGAAAATAAATTTATTACACGTCACATTATGAGATGATTCTTTACAGATTTATAGTTGTTTGCATGAAAAATACTTAAATTTTACTATGAAGAATCATTTTAGGTAATAACACCACGGAGTTACAATTATCTGACAACAAAAATAAAATTAGCTTACAAAAAACTAAATTGTATCTCAGACATACAATGCTTGTTCTCGTAACTTATATGCTATTTCAATGAATTGTTTTTCACGTAAGTCATGAAAAACCATGAAATCAACTTTTCTTTTACAACCTAACCGTAAATAAAAATAGTGCACCTAAATAATATTAGATAGTGACAGCTTCAAATATTGTAGGGGTCGTTTTGAAAGTGGTACATTTTTTTAAACTTTAAATTCTGTCTACTCTACAAACATAAAAAATTAGTTACGATTTTATTGCATGGAGGTGTCGATATATATGTATATATACATACACACTATATATATATATATATATATATATATATATATATATATATATATACTGGTCATCAAAAAAATCGACCCATTTTTGTTTGAAATTTATCGACTGTTTCACGTAATAGCTGTTTCACACATTTGTTTTTTATTTTGAGGGTCGGATATGATGTTTGACATCTTGTTTGTCGTAAATCTTATTGAACTGGAAGGTACTTTTCAATTTTTTATACAGAAATACTGTTGAGTGCTGATTTCGTTGTTTTATGTCAGAACAAATTCGAACCGTTATTTCAGTCCGACACAGACTTTTGTAGGGATTTCTCGTTAATAACGATAAGTTTATTTACTGAGGCTGTAGCTTTGATTACTTTGTCAAAAAATAATGGACACTACTGAAGCTGAGGCGGCCCAAGTTGTAGCTTTGCTGCAACAAGGCTTAAGTCAACATGTCTTGGCCAGGAGGTCAAATCTGAGCCGTTAGGCAGTGCGACGAGTTTACCAAAAGTTTCTGGAAACTGGGAAGTATCGAAGAAGATCTGGATCTGGAAGACATAGGGTGAACGATTTATAGTGTTATCAGCTCTACGAAATCGGCACCTATCTGGTGTTGCTCTCCAGCGACGCTTACGAGAAGATCGAGGTGTAGCTATAAGTGATAGTACTGTGAGAAGGAGACTTCGTGAGCAGAATTTAAGACCTCACAAGCCAGCAACAAGACCACAATTGACCACAGCTCATCAACAAGCCAGACTTCAATTTGCGCCTAACCACATCAACTGGACTGTAGGCCAATGGGAGTCAGTTCTTTTTAGTGATGAGAGTTGAATGACTTTACGGTTTTGATGGACGCCGTAATGTCATGTGACGACTAGGTGAACGTTATACCCAGTGTTGCATAAGAGAAACTCTCAGTTATGGTGGAGGCTCTGTAATGTTTTGGGCAGGGATATCTTTGACTGAACGTACTGAGCTGGTATTCATACGAAGAGGTGCTTTAACTGCAGCACGTTACATCACAGAGATCTTAGAAGACCATGTGGTGCCATACGCCGGCTATATTGGAGAGACCTTTGAATTAATGCATGATAATGCACGACCACACGTAGCGCGCATTACAACCGATTACCTTGAAGAAGCCGGCATTCGGGTTATGTCGTGGCCAGCAAGAAGCCCAGATCTCAACCCTATAGAGCACATGTGAAACACCCTAAAACAAAAGGTTAGAGCCCGTAATCCAGTCACTACAACATTAGGAGACCTTGAAACCGCCATTAGGGAAGAATGGAACCGAATCCCTCAAGAGACCAACAAAATCTTGATATATTTTATATTATTATATCTTTATATTTTTGTATTATTACTTTATTTTATAAACATGATTTATATATAATAAAAGTAAAATTAAATTGTTTGTCTGTAATGATGAAATAAATGGCTTCTAGTAAGCTCATGGGTTGTTAAGAGGCCAGACAGTTTAAATTGTATGTCTGTATGGCCAGGCTGGCTCAGAACGGCTGGACCGATAATGATGAACAATGCCAAGAAGAATTTAGGATATATTTCATTCGGAAAACTTCTCTTACCTCTTGAAATTTTTCTCAAATCTGAAAAATGCCTCATTAATAGAGCATATTCAGGCAAAGTTGGGGCAAGTCACTAATTAATAATAAAACACTTTTCATATACATACGTGTTTAGATGGATAATTCATTGTAGAAAGTTAGCTTAAATCGGTCCTTGAATTACTATACAACACAAAAAAAGGGTCGGTTCACGACGCTGTCGACGCGCCTAAAACTTTCTTAGTCAGGAAAACTAATTCCCTTTATCCTTGAAAGTTATGCCTTTTTTTAAGCTCACCCTCTGCTAATTTAAGCAAAGGGGAAACACCGATAATGTTTTCTTAATGTTACTAATTATATAAATATTACATTTAAACACAAAATTCATTAAAAAATAAAACGAATCATTAGAAATTGCTGTTACGAGCTAAGCGTTCGTGACAATAAAAACTGCCGATTGAATTACCAAAATTGACATTTTAATTACTGAACACCAACTTAAACTTATATCACACTAATAATTATTCACACTTAACACTTTATTTCATTTCACTTCGCTCGTATCGCCAATTCAATACTGCCCCGATGGCGGCTTTCAACGGCTTTAAATAGGCTTTTTCCAACAAAACATCCAGAACATCCGGCCCCGACCAATCAGGTGTAGAAAGTTCGAGTGTGGGGGCTTTCTAGAAAGCTTAATTCTTCTATTCGATACCAAATAACGCTGTTGGGAGAGTTCTAGAAAGATCTCGAAACTCCTATTTCCGATACTTGATACCATATGGCGCTAGTGCCATCAACTGTGGCGCGCAACATTAATGTAATCAAAAAGTAAAAACGAACTGTAAAGTACAAAAAAAAATACACACAATACATAATTTTACATTCTGCAGTCGGTACTAAGACATATTTTATCGAATAACCAAAACCCTTTCAGAAAGGGAAATTATATTATTTTCCAGTTCTTTAAAGTCACCTTTAGTTATTTAAAGATTTTTTAAGTATTATTTTTTAAAGTATTTTTTTTAAGTATTACTTAAAGTTTTTTTTACACTCTTGAGTGGATTTTAATGGTTAATTTAATTTAATTTAAAGGTTAATGGTTTGGCGGTGAAAGGAAAAGGAGATATCTCCCGCCAGTCAAGGTTTTCTGCCCGGGCAACGGCCAACGCTCCGTGTGATAGTTCGGAGCTATTCTATATATACTTTTTTTTGAACATTACCTCCACACTAAGATTTTCTCATGTATTGTGGGGCAGTTTACTAACATAAATTTCACAAGGACGAACATCCAGACTCGAAACAATTACTTGTAGGCCATACAAATACTTGTTCCGAGCGGGATTTGAACCCGCGGCCCTTAGCGCTATAACTCATTGCTAAGCCACTCCGCCACGGAGTCATCGATACACTACGCACTCGATGTACTGTTTTTGATTCGGAACTTTGATTGCGCGATTTAGGCTTCGATGTTTCGTTTGTGGCGCGACGACAGCGCCGCCATAAAGGTATATCATAATCTTGATATCGTCTAAATAATTACATTGTAAACTTAAAACTTGAAAATTTTTACCCAAATTTATATGGAAGCACCTCGAAGCATATATTTTAATGAAAAATAATCGTCAAAATCGATTTAAAAATATTATAATATGATAAAAGAGATATCGCGTAACGTACACAAAAGATGATACAGTGAAATTGTAAACCTTCTTTTTTAAGTTGGCTTAAACTTCCCCCTTTTTAAGTCGGCTAAAAATATATTTTTTTGTAACAATGAAGGTTAAAATTTAACATTTCCTGCTAAATTTTCAAAACATTTCTACGCCGCTATACTTTTGCATCCGACTTGAACTCATCCGTTCGCTGAAACTTTCATAAAAATTTTGTTTTCCGATCAAATCACCTGTTTGAGTAGACTAATGAACTACTTGTCCAACTTCTTACATGAAAAATAAACTTCATTTCCTCGAGTTTTCTTCGTTACGACTGAAGTTGAAGTATATACCGACTATCCTGTAATCGAAAATAAACAACGAAATTAATAATGAAGTTGTTATCTTATAAAGAAGACTATACAATTCGCACATAGTCTTCTGTTGGCGAAGCATCGAGCCATGCTCTGAAAATAGACTGGTAATTGCTGTGCCAGATATCACTCACCTATTATTACTTAGTATCATAAGTCTAGTGTATTATAGTCAAGGGTACCTCAAATTCAGTTTAAGTAATTAGTAGGTAGACCAGCGTGTACGTAGTAGAGGCTATTAATCAGGGGCTAAACGGACAATGGGAAAATCCCAAATAAATTTTTGTTGACATTTTTTTCTTGCTTATACAAATTAAAAAAAAATCATCAGAATATAGAGTTTGAAATAATGAACAATTTTTTAATCATACTAGGGCAGGAAGTCGGGAATTAAAAATATTCCAGTTTGAACAAAATTCACATCAGACTAGGCTGAATGGTATAAAATGTTTGCCTACCTGAAATTAATACAGAAACAGCTACTAGTCAATTTAATTTTTAAGTCCGCGTATATAGATTAAATACTACCATAGAGGGAATCCTCCAGTTTTGCGAATAAAATATACATCAGACTAAACTCTATGGCATACGAACTTTGCCTGCCTTAATTGACGAATCGTAACATGTACTACAACTAGCTAATTTATTTGTATATATTATTTTATCGTATAGTTATATATTATGTATGATGATTTTTTTCTAGAACTCTATAGACCATAAGCTTTATTAGATAAAACATAGTAAATTATTTTATTGATATCTGTAATGGTAACATAAGTAGACGCTATATAAATTTATCAACTATTTTTCGCCATTGTTCTTTTCTTTCACACTCCACGAGTAATCTGCATAAATTGAAAATAATTCAAGGATGAGTAAGTTTCGCTAATGCGCATTAAGGCAACACGGAGACACTTCTTTGTCATTAAAACCCTCTCAGAATTGAGAGGAGGTTGGGCGTGGCCTGTGCACATCCAGTAATGAGACGTAGGCGTAGGAATGAATTTTATTTCTAACCATGCCCGGCAAGAGATATTACCTTGAGGGCGTTAAATACTTCATTGCGCGGGAAAATATATGTATTTTAATTTAGAGGAATCAAATTTACTTAACTGGGAGCTCGTACATACACTCACTAATTGACGTTAATTTCTAAATATTGTGGTGTAATGATGTAGGTGTTACTGTGTGTCTGAGAAAGGATATAGCCAAAAACACAAGCGGTTATAAACTTCTTAAAACGATTTAAATTGATAATGCGGTAAAAGCACAACGAAGTGTAATAGCAGCCGCGATTTAGCAACGATTGTGACCCCTTTTTCAAGATGATATCAATTGATAATATTTTTTACTCACACAACCATCATCTGTGATAAATACGAGTACTGTTGAATTATTTCAAGTGCGTATTACGTGCGATTAACTTAATTTACTAATGTTTTGAAGTTGTGTTGCTATTACCGTATAAGCTGCCATCACAAATCAAACTCATCTGAACCATCCTACGAACGAGTGTTTTGGAGAGTTGGATGATTTGGGTGTAGTCCCGATAGCTAATACTTCTTTAGCTGCAATTTGTCTGCCTGCAAAATTTTTCACTCAAAATCTCTTCATAATCATTCCCGTTTTTCTGTATAATGCACCAGTTTTTTATTTTTTTAAAAAATGAACTTGCCAAGGGTTAACTCAGATTTACTGCGGTACTGTTTTATACGTGAAAATAAATGCTTCCCGGAACATTTCCTTTTTACGGACCGATTGCTCAAGAAATGTACCGTTTTGTTGGCGCAAGTCCAGGGATTGTTTAAAAGTTAAACTAAAAATGGATGAAAGTTAAACGTGGCTTATGAGAATTAAGAGGGCCATGAGCGATACTAGTATAAAATATTATCCAAAGAGTAATAGAATAGAACAGAATAACTTTTATTCCACGTAGACTGCAAGAATACTTACTGAGTCATTTATACTTTTACTACTTGTTTCGAAAAAAACCTCTGTCCTAGGAAAAACCAGCAAGAAACACAGTGATTTTTTTCAGAAAAGAATTTTTGAACAAAATCTATACAAATAAATAAAATTGAATGTGTGTGTTTTTTTTTCAAAATTTTATTTATGTACTTACATTATTTAAATAGAATTTTGTCGTACGATATCTTTACAAATACGAACAAATCAAACGAAAGTGTTTATTGATACTTTGCTTAAATAAAATTTTTAAGTTAATCAGTTTCAGATATTCAAAAAAAAACAAAAAGACTATTATTTTTATTTAAGTTTTATTTCTAAATAACTTTCAAAATAATAGACTTATCAACTCCAGACAAACAAAACTTATTTTGTAATTAAAAAAACTGCGTCGAATGCCGTTTCGTAAATCAAAACCGAATGACGCGTTCAAAAATGATTGCTTTTTCAAAAATTCTATGTAATCGGTTTTTTTTTTAATTTTTAAATTCTTCGACCTATCGACTCAAGAGAGCCGTGGTAGCTCAGTGGTTAACGCTCGCTGTAAATATAACAGAACGCGAGTAACCCGGGTTCGATCCCCGCCGGCACCAATGAAATTGTTAATTGCAATTTTAAGTGCTGATTTACCACGTGCTCGGCGGTGAAGGAAAACATCGTGAGGAAACCTGCATGTCTGAGGAATAAGAAAAAAAAATATTTCGAAGACATGTGAAGTTCGTCAACACGCATTTGGGCAGCGCGGCGGACACTTCCATGCCCTAAACCCTCTCAGAAATGAGCCCAGCAGTGGGACGTATATAGGCTGTAACTTTACTTTTTTTTACTTTTATCGACTCAAGATCTGACGAACAATTTTTTGCATTGAATAAAACGATTCATATGGATTTTATCGCGTTTAATTTAATTCCGGACGTTTCGGGTGCTATAAAGCACCCATTTTGACGAGGGGTGGGGGGATATTCTAGAAAATTCTCATGACTGCCAAATGACAACATGAGACATGAGTGACAAACGAGCTAATAGTCCAACTAATGACAAGTGGATTTTGCAGTCTATGGACACCCACGACCAACTTCACACAAAGAAGGATACAAGTATGCCGAAACGTCTCAGGACAAAGATGGAATGGTCGAGAGCCTGTAATTATACTGACTTTCTATACCATTGAGACTGGAACACAGCAGTACAGTGCAGACATAGGTGAGAGGCAGCCTATCCTAGCCATATCTTAGCTCTGGACTCCTGGGAGAGGAGGAGACCTTTATCTATAATATATAACATATAGCATATACTATTGGTGGTTATGTATGTATTTAATACACACATACAACACACATACAACACACATACACACACAACAGCTCCAAATAAGAAGTTAGTAATGATTAATTATACGGTTCTAGAACCGTATTCATTACTCAAAACGGTAAAGTAAGTGACGTATTTTTTATTGGATGTGAATATGGAAATTGAAGTATATTAAACAAATTTAAAGGCTCACTGAGCGAATCAAAAAAGAAGTAACAAATACAGTTAAATTGTAACACTCAAATCTACACTGCACTGGAAAAACCGAGCGGTTACACGGAATGTAAACTTTAACTTTAAGCTGTCAAGTTAAATGTATAATTTCATCATGTTATTTAGTTTGAAACGTAGAAAATTACATACAAAACTCTAGTGGCAGGTTGCCGTATACTTTGCCTGCCGGTACGAAGCTACCACTCGAGAACGTTTTCGTCCCTTTGGTTGCGGTTTCATGATCTATAGGGCCGGCCAACTGCCACTTCAGCTTACTCTGTCTGGTTCTACACCGGATATCCTCATTTCTAAGTTTATCACGCAGAGAAACCCCGAGCATAGCCCTCTCCATAGCTGACTAAGCGACCTTTAGCTTCCTAATATGGGCAACAGTGAAGGACCACTGTTTCAGATCCATAAGTCATCACTGACAACACGCACTGGTTGTAGAATCTTATTTTTAATTTTTGAGGTATACCTGACGTGAAAATGTGTAATAATTTCCCGAACGCTGCCCAGTCGAATTGAATCCGTCGATTGATCTAGAATAGATAATTATTAGTTTATTTTTCTTCCTCATCAGTCTATAAAATTTTGCGAAAATCAGCACTTAAGATTTCATTGGTGTCGGCGAGAATCGAACTCGGGCTAATCGCGTACTGTGAAGTTTACAGCGAGTGCTAAGACCCTGAGCTACCGCAGCTCAAATTTCCAATAATACCGTTTTATTCCTAATTTTTTAACATATATTGTTGAGAAATACAATTTTAAAGAATTCAATTTAATTCTTTTTTTCTTAATTGTACCAGAATCTTAACCTCCTGAGGCCCAGAATTTTTGAAGTTCGAAATTTAATAAAAACCAGATCAGTGAGCAATAATAATACATAAAAATAAATACCTGGAAAAATAAAATAAAAACTCTTTGGTGGAAAACTGGAATTTTCTCAATGTTGTTTACAAACAACATCGGTTCTCAATTACTACTGAAATAAAACTCAAACCGAACTACACTTATTTAGTTTATTACAACATTTATGGATATATTGAAATAAATTCAGAATATTTTGCATAAAAGTGAAGACCATTTTTATATTAAATTCTGAATATAATGAAAACGTAACAATATTTCAAATCTTTATCTTTTCTTAAGTAATGTCGAATCTGTGGCAAAGTAATAGCACCCATGACTAATAGTATTCCTAATAATGACAAATATCTTTTACAATAATTCTTATTTCTCTTTGAACTAGAAAATTATGTCTGTGTAGAACATTACTTGGACATTATATTGTCATTTATTTGACTATTTAATATATTATGTAAGAGCCGATTTTTCTAACCCTCACATAAAATTTATTCTTAGAATAAATTCAACTTAAACAAATTAAAAATCACATTTGTATGAATAAAATACTTCAATTGCTTCACTTTTATATTCATTCTTGAACGCCGTAAGCCTTAATTAATGACGAGGAAAAGGGACTTGTCAGTTTGTAATAAATTTATATAAATTTTTTTGAATTGTTTAAGGGTGACAAACAAATACACAGTCCACCTCATGATAGGCGGATGGTGTTACATCGTCAAGTAAGTACTAAAATGCAGATGCGTTATCACCCCTGAGGATTAAGATGGAATGCCTCTAGTAAACAGTGGTGTATGACTCTCTATACTCACCATACGAAACACAGCAGCTATATATCTTTAGTATTCTGTGCTGTAGTATGGCTCAACCATTAATAATCTAGTTATGCTGTTTGATTGTGGATTAATGGAATCCATCAATACAAATTGTTGGTTGATTGACAAAACTCGGATTAAGAAATACAAGAAAAAGTCTCATTGCTTATGTATAAGCCAAATCACCAGCTCAGAAATAATGAGATCAAAATGAAAGACTAAACGGAGTGGCTTAGCAATCAGTTGAGGCGCTGTGAACCTCGGGTTCGAATACAGTACGGTACAAGTATTTACATAGGCTTCAAATAATTATTTAGGGACTGAATGTTTGCCCTTATGGAATTTACGCATGTAATATCTACCACGATACAGGAGAAAAATCTAGTGTGGGAGTAAAGTACTTCTAAAGAATCCAATAAATATACATGTCCAACAAATCCACTATAACGGAACAGTTGACAAGTGTACATAATGTCCTGAAAATGCAAATAACCGTCAACCGGCGTGCTGATTATGAGTATAACAACATACCCGTTTTCAATGCAACGAACTGCCCACGTGAGGAGGCTCGCGTCCAGCAGCGGACGTTATTACAGGCTAATAGTAATGATTATCCAAGATTTAATTACGTATACTGTTAATAAAGTACGTAAGAACACTTAGAGTGCGAATAGTTACTTCGGTCAATACCCAAAAAGATCCACCAGGGATAAATATAATTCGCTTGGGAAGTCGAAACCTTAGTAATTATATTTCACTACCCTGATCATTGATCGGCCTAATTAACGTGATTAAGTATATGAATAGAAAATTTGTGAACTGCTAATTATACATTGACTTGAGAAGGATTAAATTAATTATTGTAACTTTGAGTGTCGCGGTAATTAAAGGTTTATGATTGCTTATTTTAACAAAATACCACCCGTGTATACTTACCTCACATTAAATATATTGACATTGTCTTCGCTCCCGTTATTATTTATTTAGTTCAGCAGAGTCCATACGAGTTATTAACAAACAAAATTATAGCAAATATCATTAAAAATACATTAAAGTACTCCACACAACAACATATACACAGTTATGCTGCTGTGTGAACCTATAAAAATGGTAAGTCCCTCCGATCAACAAATACCCCAAGGATACTGCTGCTACTGTTCCGCAAACGAGTCAGCAATATTATATTTAGCAAAATAAACTTATTATGCAATGACTACTGATGGTGCTGCAATTATTCCAGTTTGCTTAACTTTTTCTTAATTCTCGACGTTAATGATATTATGATATTCTTCTCTTTTGTTTCTTGGAATTTGTTTTCATTTATAGCAGTAAGGTGACAAACGGGCACACAGTTCACGTATTGTTAAGTGGATACTGTTGCCCACAGACACCTTCATTTTTTATAGTATTGTATGATAAACGAGCACACAGTCCACCTGATGGTAAGTGGATGCTGTGGCTTATAGACATCCTAAACTACATTTATCTTAAACTAAGGATCAAAATGGAAATATATTTATGACAAAATGCAAAGGCGTTGTCATCCTTTAGGACTAATGCGGAATAACGGAATGCTTCGATTTCATTTGTTTTTACAAAGATCTTACCGTCAATTAGCTAAACCATTAACAATTTTGTTTAGAACTTCCATGAAGTTGGGTGAAATGCCTTTAGAATGGAAAAAATCGTTCATAACTCCCATATTTAAAAGTGGTAATAAGCACGACATTTCAAATTACCGTCCAATTTCAAAATTAAGCTCGATTCCAAAACTATTTGAGAAAATTATTTATGACACACTCTCCCAAATAGCTCGACCAATTATAATTCCTGAACAACATGGTTTTATAGGTCGAAAGTCTACAGAAAGTAATCTTTGCGAGTTTCTTGATCACCTCTATATTGCAATGGATAGTGGACTGCAGGTAGATGCAGTGTACACCGATTTTACAAAAGCATTTGACAAAATTTCACATAGTATTCTGATACACAAATTAGATCAAATCGGTGTACACGGTGATTTACTTCGATGGATATCTCCTTATCTTAGAAATCGTAGTCAGGCAGTTGCAATAAAAGGACACTGTTCATCTTTTCTCCCAGTTTGTTCAGGTGTTCCTCAGGGTTCGCATCTTGGTCCATTACTGTTTATAATATTTATAAATGATGTAATATCCTGCTTCCATAATTCCAAAATTCTCCTTTTTGCAGATGATATAAAAATTTTCAGATCTATTAAATCTATAGAAGACTGCAATCTACTTCAAGAGGATCTGTGTAGGCTTAGCTCATATTGCCAAGCAAATCATATTTATTTGAACATCAAGAAATGTAATATTATCTCATTTACTAGGAAAAAAGAATCCAATTCTCTTTAACTATAAGCTCGACGATAATTTACTAAAGAGAGTAAATGAACTGCGTGATCTTGGTGTTCAGTTGGATAGTAAGTTGTTACTGAGATCACATATTAATATAATCTCAAAGAGCTTATAAAATGCTAGGTTTTGTGATGCGTATCTCAAAAGATTTTAAAAACTCTACAACATTAATTATACTATTTAGTACTCTGGTGCGATCTATTCTTGAATATTGCTCTTCATGTTGGAATCCTCAATACAAAGTTTATGTTAAAATGATTGAAACAATCAATAATAAGTTTCTGCGTCACTTAAAGCGATGTGATTCTTCCGTAGACTCCTTTATTGATAGCTTACACAGTTATACACTCGAAAAACGCCGTGATATAAGAGATCAAATGTTGTTGTACAAATTGCTACATAATATCATCGACTCACCCCTACTTTTAAGCAAAGTGAATCTTGCGTGTCACCGGTTAGGTGCACGAAAAAAAGCCTCTTTTTGCATTACGTAAAGTAAAAACGAAGTACGCTTCTAATAATTTTGTATCTCGTACATGTAAAAATAGAAATCGTAGTCAGGCAGTTGCAATAAAAGGACACTGTTCATCTTTTCTCCCAGTTTGTTCAGGTGTTCCTCAGGGTTCGCATCTTGGTCCATTACTGTTTATAATATTTATAAATGATGTAATATCCTGCTTCCATAATTCCAAAATTCTCCTTTTTGCAGATGATATAAAAATTTTCAGATCTATTAAATCTATAGAAGACTGCAATCTACTTCAAGAGGATCTGTGTAGGCTTAGCTCATATTGCCAAGCAAATCATATTTATTTGAACATCAAGAAATGTAATATTATCTCATTTACTAGGAAAAAGAATCCAATTCTCTTTAACTATAAGCTCGACGATAATTTACTAAAGAGAGTAAATGAACTGCGTGATCTTGGTGTTCAGTTGGATAGTAAGTTGTTACTGAGATCACATATTAATATAATCTCAAAGAGCTTATAAAATGCTAGGTTTTGTGATGCGTATCTCAAAAGATTTTAAAAACTCTACAACATTAATTATACTATTTAGTACTCTGGTGCGATCTATTCTTGAATATTGCTCTTCATGTTGGAATCCTCAATACAAAGTTTATGTTAAAATGATTGAAACAATCAATAATAAGTTTCTGCGTCACTTAAAGCGATGTGATTCTTCCGTAGACTCCTTTATTGATAGCTTACACAGTTATACACTCGAAAAACGCCGTGATATAAGAGATCAAATGTTGTTGTACAAATTGCTACATAATATCATCGACTCACCCCTACTTTTAAGCAAAGTGAATCTTGCGTGTCACCGGTTAGGTGCACGAAAAAAGCCTCTTTTTGCATTACGTAAAGTAAAAACGAAGTACGCTTCTAATAATTTTGTATCTCGTACATGTAAAAATTTTAACTTAAAATATTGTGAACTAGATATTTTTCACCTTAAATATAATAGTTATAAAAAAAATATTGTAAAACTTAATTTATAATTGGTAGCTTCACTATAGGCCGTGTGTATTGTATTACTTTTATTTTATGCTTAGAACTTAATGTTTAATTATAAATCCATTTAGGTATTTTTTTTTCAATCTTTAAACATATTGTGGTTGTAAGCTTTTAATATGTTTTAGATATCTGTGGAAACTTCATTGGTTTTAGGATTACTTTTATATGTTTTATAATGTATTTTTTTATTGTACTGTGTGTTTCCCCTGAAAAATCAAATAAATAAATAAATAAATAAATTTCAGTTAAAAGGGAAGACCCGTTTCTCTACACTCACCATACAAAATACAGCAGTATCAAGCTACTATTTTACGCTGGTGTTCTGTGAGATCCTGGTCCTGCCCCGGTCAAGCTGACCAATTAGTTCTACAACAATAATATAGCTGCAGCGTGGCTCTAACACGTAAAAAATCCTCGATTAAATCTAAATGTAGATGCGTTGTCTCCCCCTGAGGACTAAGATAGAACGCTTCGTTACTGGTGAAAGGGTATCCGTTCCTCCACACTTTACGCTATACGAAACACAACAACAATAAGCTACCATTTAACTCTAGTAATCTGTGAGTACATAATCATTTTCATGTTGAGTTTGGTTTTATAAAATGCGGTAGGTATCAGAATATTGATGGAGGCATGCTCATGTTGTCATGTAAGGCGGCGCGTTCGGCGTGTGCTGATTCTCACTGCTGTAAGTGATTCAAGATGTTGCCAACATAGTGGATTTTCTACTAAAACTGGTGTTTTCGACTACTCTTCTAGTGGAAAAATATTGTTTATAATGACATTTTTGTTTTTTTTTTCTGGTGGCACAGTATAATTGAGTTTCAATTAGTGGCCAGATAATCATTTCACCATTTTTTTATAGTATAGGGTGACAAACGAGCACACAGTCCACCTGATGTTAAGTAGTTACTGTGGCCTATAGACATCCACATCTATCCTCGATTACGAATCAAAAAAGCAGATGCGTTGTCACCCGTGAGGACTAAGATGGAATGCCTCGTTTCCAGTAAAAAGGGTCTCCGGTTCTCTACACTCACCATACGAAATACAGCAGTATTAAGCTACTATTTCACGCTGGTATTCTGTGAGAGCGTGGTCCTTCCCCGGTCGAGCCGACCCATTCGTGCTACAACTATACTACTAATATAACTGCAGCATAGCTCTACCACGTATAAAATTTTACCAACCATTAACCTTCTTACACGTTTTGAAAACAGTTTTTACTTCATTTCAGAAATATTTTTTTTACTGTGTAGGAAACAATGAGTCGGCAGACAAGACATACATAAGACGGTCCATCTATTAACTGTTAATATCTAAAAAATCGTTCATCATCTTTACTAATATAATAAAGCGGATGAGTTATTTTTTTGTTTTGTTTAAACACGCTAAACTCTCGAACTACCTATAATTATAGTTTATTTTGCTACATATCTTAGCTATCCTTAAATATTGATTTTTGTTAAAGCTAGAACAAAAAGCTCTCCCGAAATGAAGCTGGCGTAATGATTAGTATTAGTAGTAAAAAGTGTAAAACTTATTTCCAACTGAAAAAAACGATCGGCGATACCGTATGCCTATTAACTTTATGACAAAAATTATTAATAATTAAAAAGTGATTTATGAGCGTTATTATTAGGCATGAGTAATTAATCCTTAACGAAAGTTACTTTATCATCAAAACAATTTTATAAAGATATACTTTGCTCTGTAGCATGTTATTCGGACGCACTGTTTTAGAGATAATGAAATATAAAAATAATTGAACACTCGGCTCGGCGCGTCAACTGCGCTTATACTAGTGATGCAACGGAAGCTTATATCGGAAGCAGAAACGGAAACAGATGTTAAAAATATTTTTCCGAAACTGAAACAGAAACGGATGCGGAAACGGAAATACTATTTATAAAAAATAGTACAAATAAAACTTTAATTAACATTCAAAATTAAATAGCGGTAAGTTAAATTTTATGAAAAGTAATTCGGCCGCTTTTACACCCTTTTTTTACAACAATCTGTTCCAGTGTTCTTCGTATATAAGTCCAGCTCCGCTAAATAATTGCTCACTGGCGATGCTGACTATACACCAAGGCTAAACTGGCACTGAAGTATGTTCAGACTCTTTGAAGAGTCGCATTTAGTTTTAGCAAGTAGGTAATTTAGTACAGCCTTCGCACGTAAGTCGCAAGTAATCCAAAATACTCATTAGTGTTTATAAAAATAATTAATATAAACTACAAGTAAAAAATAAATAATATAAACTTCACGTGAAAAATAATTAATATAAACTTCATGAAAACAATAATTAAGTATAAACTTCACGTAAACATAACTCAGCTCGCTTGTGGTTGGCTAATATGCTCCTCCTCCGCCCTTATGTATGTGACTACGTTGCTGAGTTCCGTTTAAACTTTTGTTATAAAACTTGCGGAAACGGAAGCAGAAACAGATGTCAAAAAGAATGCAGAACTTCCGCAGTTGCGGAATCAGAAACAGAGTTCTGTTGCATCACTAGCTTATACCCCAGCCGCTCAATGAGAACTAAGAGAAACTAGCAGCGAACGCTTTTATGAGCGGCGTTAGTTCAATTATTTTAGCTAAAAAAATTGAAACAATTATTTTAGCTACAAGTACTTTGAATAAAACTATATTTACCGACTTTATCTCGTTTAATTAATTATTCCCGACGTTTCAGGTGCTTCATAGACCCGTGGTCACGGTAGGCACTGAGATGTTTGACGTCCCAATTTCATATGTAGCCTTAGTTAACCTTCAGTTTTCGAATATTAATTTTTGGTCCAAAATACATAAATCTTGTTTTTGTCTGTGGCATTCACAAATATGTGACTATTTTATTCTAATTTCACTTTTGTTCGTTTATTTCAATTTTTGGATTTAATTAATATAATATTATGTTTCGTAGACAAAACACATATTTGGCTACTGCTTGTAAGTTTAATAACTTCAATGACCGCGAAAAAAAATAGTTAAACAATCAAAATGGTCTTGAATGACTCAGACATATTGTATACTACAAATTATATATATAAGGTACTACCTGTTATATATTAACTAGTCATTTGGGACTGATTGTCCTCCCGTACTCGCAATTCAGTCCACTTACATAAGTTTGAATAGTGGACGATTTTAAAAACACAAATATACAACAACTTTATATTAAATGTTTTAATAATGCGTTTCGTATGGTGAATGTAAAGAAACGGAAATATAATTAACTGGAAACGAGGCATTCCATATTACCTAGTCACCAGGGTCGACAACGCATCTACATTTTGATTTTTAATCGAGCATAAATGTCTATTGGCCACAGTATCCACGTACCATCAGCTGGACTGTGTGATAGATTGTCACTCTCATGCTATAAAGAGTTATGTTATTTCTCTCAAAGTAATATAACAAGCGCTTCAAATAGTCATAATTATAAAGTTGTAGTTCCCAAGTTGAATGCCGGTAGGGTCGTTTAATTGATTAACAGAAATTGGCACCTGCTTGGTTACGTTTAAAAAACTGAACTTAGACTGAACAGCCCATAGTTTCATGATAAATTTGTACCTACTATTTATTTATTAATGAAGAGAATTGATTTTTTAATTACTCTCTTATTTTTTTTAAAAGAATACGAGAATACGACGACATTAATAATACTCGTGCCTGTGTTGGAGTGGTTCGACACAAAAGTCGAATGGTGGATTCGAACCTGGACAGCTCCGTGGCGTACTGGTTTAGTAATGAGTTGCAGCGCTTACTAGCTACAAATATCTTACCGGCTTAGCTTGAAATTTATGTGTGTAAATTGCCCCAACGATACAGAAAAAAATCCTTGAATGTAACGTTACGTTACGAGACGTTACGAGATTGCAACGTTAAAAAAACACTACCCTGAGTTTGCAGTCCGAAACCGGAAACAAGGCTTACTTTGTCAGGAAGTTGGTGGTGTAAATTCACGAGGAAGTTAGCGGTGTTGGGGAAATTCATCCCCTGCTACTGTAACTGCTATATTTTCTTGACAGAAACCCCATTAACTTACTTTAGCCTGACACGGAATTTGAAAGCGGGACCTCATAATGTGCAATCGAGGGCTGTTTATTTAATAAAAGAGTATTTATTAAATAAACAGCCCTCGACACTACAGATAATTTCTTCGTATTGTAATTTTCGCAGTGTTACAGCATTATCAAAAGACATGAATTTAACAAATAACAGACGTAAAGCATAATGATTTCTTATATTTACGCGAACACTACACATTGAAATAATACTTGTTTTTACGGAATTTATCGCGTATATTTAACTTTTTAAATACCCGACGTTTTGAACGCTTTACAGCACTCATGGTCACGGGCAGGACTGAGATGTTCAACGTCCATATGTCATAGTTAACCGCGGTTATCATAGATTACAATTTAACTTTTGTTCCGATCTATGCAGTATGAACTTATGGTATCTTGAAGGCTTGCAGTTGTATGCTTGGGTTGGGATTTAATTTTATTTATTATAGGATCCCAAGCAGATGGTAGCACCCAGCCATCTTCTCTATTGAAATTAGGACGTTTTTTGATTTCAATAGCCTCGCGAATCATCCTTGGAAGGAATCGGTGTTCTTTAGCGAGGATCTGCGGTCTATCAAATCTGATGTAGTGACGGGGGCGATCCTGTACGTGTTCACAGACTGCAGACTTCCCGGAGCGTCGATTCTTCACATCAGCTATATGTTCTTTAACGCGGGTTTTTATTGATCTTTTAGTTTGTCCTATGTAGGAGAGACCACATTCACAATCAAGCTTGTACACTCCTGCATCTTGCAGAGGGACATTACACTTGACCGATGGTAAAAACTGACCAATCTTCTTCAGCGGCTTGAAGTATGTTTTGATGGAAGCGCGCTTCAAGATGTAGCTAATCTTGTCAGTGACTCCTCTAACATATGGCAGTACAGCAGGTACACGCTCGACTGTGGCCGGCTTCACTCGTTCACTGTGACGTAGGCGCGGGACTCGAAGCTTGTTGTTATGCAAAACTTGCTTGACATGGTGGAGCTCTGCAGCCAGGTGTTTACTGTCACAGATCCCTCGTGCTCTCTGAAACAAAGATTTACCCACGGTAGCTAACTGTGAAGGATGGTGGTGAGAATCACCGTTTAAATATCTATCTGTATGGGTCTTTTTTCTATACACAGTATGGCTCAAGGTGTTATCAGGATTCCGAATTACTAACACATCTAGAAAAGCTAAGGAATTGTTTGCCTCTAACTCCATTGTGAACTGAATTTTAGAATTTATAGAGTTAAGATGGTCTAAAAATGCAGTTACTTTATCTAAAGGTAGAATTGTGAAAGTGTCGTCTACGTACCGCTTGTAGAACCTTGGATTTATGGGTGAACTAAGCAGGGCTTTCTCCTCAAAGTCTTCCATGAATATGTCGGCGACAATGGGAGATACAGGTGAGCCTATCGCCACACCATCTACTTGCTTGTAGAACTCCTCCTTCCACAATAGGTAGCCAGATGTAAGGCAGTGTCTGAGTAATACTGCATATTCTAGGGGCATGTTGTTTTCTTCCAGCCTTCTAGTTACAATTGAGATGCAGTCTTCAACAGGTAAGCATGTAAACAATGCAAACAACATACAGACAACTGCCAGATGTAGGTCTTTAATCTGGCTGACAAAATGGTAGGAATCCTTTATGTGTGCTCTTGTATGTCTCCTGAGTGGTGAGAGTATTTTCGCTAAGTGTTGAGCCAATCTGTAAGTTGGTGAATCGATTTGGCTCACTATGGGACGTAATGGAGCATTGGGCTTGTGTATTTTTGGTAACTCATACAATTTTGGTGATTTGGCGCACGTAGGTATTATCCATTTTACGTCCAGATTTAATTTTTCGGAGTGTTTCTTTATGAGGTAACTAGTTGTTTTTAGTGTGCTATTTGTTGGGTCGTTTTTAACCTTTTTATAAGTACTTACATCCGACAAAAGTTCTTGTATTTTAGAATTATAATCTGACGTATCCATGACTACCGTGGCGTTTCCTCTTATCTGCGCGGAGAATCGTAAGTTCGTGTTTATTGCGTAGGTTCTTTAACGTTATAAATTCGTCTTTGGGAAGACACTGAACATCGACGTAACATAGACGAGATGTCTTGACGTATCGCCTCCAAATCTTCTTTCCGCATATTGTTTTTAAATAAACAGTCCTCGACACTACAGATAATTTCTTCGTACGGTAATTTGCGATACCATAAAGACTTCAAGATACCATAAGTTCATACTGCATAGATCGGAACAAAAGTTAAATTGTAATCTATGGTAACCCGCGGTTAACTATGACATATGGACGTTGAACATCTCAGTCCTGCCCGTGACCATGAGTGCTGTAAAGCGTTCGAAACGTCGGGTATTTAAAAAGTTAAATATACGCGATAGATTCCGTAAAAACTAGTATTATTTCAAGACGTAAAGCAACTAGTGACCTCATTAAGAAACACTCCAAAACATTAAATCTGGACGTAAAATCGGTAATACCCACGTATGCCAAACCACCGAAGTGGTATGTGTTACCAAAAATACACAATTCCAAAGCTCCGCTACATCCCATTGTAAGCCAAATCGATTCATCAATTTACAGATGGGCTCAACATTTAGCGAAGATACTCTCACCGCTCAGGGGACATAGGTACAAAGGATTACCACTATTCTGTTGGTGAAAAAAACCTACATCTGGCAAACAATGAAGTTATGGCCAGTTTTGATGTGCAGTCCTGTATACATCATTACATGTTAAAGACTGCGCCCACGTCACAGTGAACGAATGAAGCCAGTCACAATCGAGAGTGTGCCAGCTGTACTGCCATATATCAGAGGTGTCACAAACAAGATTGGCCACAACTTGAAGCGTGCTTTCACATAACCTTTATAAGATAAAACATAGTAAATTATTTTATTGATATCTGTAATGGTAACGTAAGTAGACGCTATATAAATTTATCAACTATTTTTTGCCATTGTTCTTTCTAGACATGTGTCAATCATGTAGTCTATGGACACCTACGACCAACATTAAACAAAGAGGGCTACAAGTATGCCGACACGTCTCAGGACAAAGA
>CAJQZP010000711.1:0-73586 GCA_907164705.1 Parnassius apollo
TTTGATTTGTCAACGATATATAGTCTTTACGCAAGAATCGCTGGAGGACTTAAGCACTATATTCAATAATGTCTCCAATCTAAGGTCTTAGAGATGAACATGGACAAAGCAATGATCATGTGTAACGTTAATGCCATACCCATTTTGGTAGTTGTTGGGAACATTTAGCCTAAAGTCGTTGACGAGAATGTTTACCTGGAAAAAATATTCCGACTAGGTAAGTTTAACTTCGACCGAGAGGTCAATCACCGCATTCTGGGCAGATTTTAGGAAATGACACTTTTTCTCGTCAGTTCTACCTTTAAAACCGAAAACAAAATTTCAAAATCAGTGCGTGTTGCCAGTGATGATTTACGGATCTGAGATGTGGTCCTTCACTATTGGCCGTACGACGGCCGACGCTCAAGGTCGCTCAGCGAGTAATAGAAAGGTATATTCGTGATAAACTTAAAAATGAAGATTCCCGCAGTAGAACCAGAGTGACCGACATAGCCCAACGGATAAGTAAGCTGAAGTGGGCCGGCCATATAGCTCGATAAACCGACAACAGATGGGGGGAAAGGTTTCTCGAATGGCAACCTCGTATCCGTAAGGGAAATTTAGAGCGGCCCCCCACTATATGGAGTGACTACCTGGTAAGATATGCAAGAATTCGATGGATGCATTTAACTCAGACCGAGCATTGTGGCCATCCTTGTGGGAGGCCTATGTTGTGAAGGGCCGTTATGATGATAATGATGATGATGAATATACATCTGAACATCGCGAATTAATTACATTTTCTACTTAGAAGAGCAATGCTGCAGCTATATTATGGTTCTAGCACTAATCCGGGCTAAATCCGGCTCAACCGGGAATGACTACGCTTTTACAAAATGGCACTTATTTACTGGAAACGAGGCATTTTTTCTTTGTCCTCAAGGGTGTTTATGCACCTACATTTTTATTGTTTATCGAGGATATACGTGGATGTTATTGGGCCATTACATCCCTTTTTCATCACGTAGACTGTGTTATAGACTGTTATTTGATAATACAGTTTTTATCTTGCAAATTTAAACATGTCAAAATTAATTACCTAAGAATTGCGTGAATATAAAATCCTTTAGCCATTAGCCCCCATAAAATTCCATTTATCCTGATGATACTCGTTTGGATACGAAGCACGTTTTAAACTATCCACCGTGGTTTGTCTTTCGTAGTGTAGTAGTGTTGGGTGTAGTGGTGGCAACCATGGTGCACGCATTTGATGGAGGAAGCACTTCCCTCGCCCGCCCAATTACATCTTGTTTGGACATATATTTTAATGTCACGCGAATTAAAGCTAATAAATATGCATTACTTTTTATCACTTAATGTAATAGTAAACTCAGATTTTTTTATACCTGTACGAATTCACAACTGTCGAAATATACCAGATAAATTATTTTCAATCGTAAAATTTACAAAATTTAATGAGGAATTTTAATATAGGAAAAAAAATCATAAGTTTTTAAGCATTCATATTTCAAATTGTTATATTACTAAACAATAAAAGACATATGTTTGTCGTAAATTAAAAATTCCATCTTTAAGCAATTTTAAAAAATATAACTTGCTTGTTTTTCTACTACTCACGATTTTTTAAATTTACGTTCAGCCTTAAACTTAAAACCTGTGTTATGTCCTTAAATAAGTTAATTTTGACCGGAGAAAAAAAAAACATTTTTGTATGTAAAATTTCAAACTCTACACATGTTTATTAGAACTTTTTTGACTAATTTTTTAAAGTTTTCGGGTAATTGCGAAAAAACAACTTTGATTTTTTTCAATTCTTGCCCGGGGGTTTGCAGACGCGAAACCTTTACACATTGTTTTTATTTCATTAAAACTAAATTATATCAAATATGTAAAGTTGAGTGCCAAAATTCTAATTTCAGACCTTATTTGACTGCACTAATGTAAAAAATCAAATATAACTCAGCCTTATTTTAAGAGAGCAATATTCATTCAAGATGACTACTTAATGTATGAAGCTTGTAACCATTATGTAATTTTATTACATAATGGTTACAAGCTTCATACGACTATTACTTGAAACGTTGTTAAAAACTCTTCGCTTTTCACTTATTTTATGTGATCAAAGGTTAGAATAGAAAAAAAAATGCGCGGATTGAACTATTTTGTAGTAATCGCGACACTTCTTACTTGAAATAAAAGTAATTAGAAATGTATTTTGGAATTGCTACTTAATTTACCTACAGTGAGAGAAAAATTAGTCTGGCCCACCTAGGAAGGGTAAATGAAACAGGTAAACTCACGGTTAGCGGCAGCGGCGATCAACTCAACTTGGCTGCAGCGATATCTTCGGATGTGGAAGGCTTCAGTCTTCCTTGACCAACTCCTACGTGATTATATAGTCTAAGCACACATCTGGGTCGACCCGGCACACTCACTAACGCTATTTGCATTAATTTTTATATTGGAAGGCTTGACAAGAACAGCCATTACCGATGCAGTTCGTCTTGAGTCTCGATTACATCTCCGTATCGATCGCGTCGACTTCTTTTACAGACGCTTTTGTTGTGGGCCAACAGATAGCGCCATAAGTTTGTTTTGCGGTTAATTGGAAAGAAGGATGCAATAGAAAAGTAAGGAAAGCAAGCCAGTACATTATGATTTTGGCAATTTATAAGAGATCATAATATTATGCTGAGTCATTAAATTGACGTAAAATATTTAAGTTTGGCGTTAATTTTTTTTACTTAGCCCATTATTAGGAATAGGCGAAACCCTTGTTATAGAATAAACTTGTTTATAGAGTAAACGACTACCAGCACCTGAAAAGACCTGAAAAACCGGAGGAAACACAATTTTTTGACAGCCTTTAAAAAGAAAGTAAGAAAACTTAATTTAACATCACAACGAAAAAATATGTTCGCGCGTCTATAGAATACTGGTGGGATTGAAAGTGAGCGAGAGGTTGCGTCACTCTAGCAAAGCTTCATATCGATGGTTGCGAGGTAAAATGAGGGTATATCGAGAAACCCACTACTTGTTTGTGCAGTATAAATTTCAATGTAGGTGCCGAGGGCGAGAGAGGTTTGGTTTTTCAGTGTTCATCGGAATCACTGCACGATCGATTTTCTGCGCTCCAACTGCGCAGTACTACTCATCGGTCAAGCCCATACGCTCCCGAGTTATAAAGTGCTTTGCGCATAGAACAATAAATTGTCAATTACGCGGAAGTGCTTCAGTTGTGTTGTGCGACATTGCAAATGTCGGGTCGCATCGGACCACTCTCCCGTTGTCTATTTTGTGTAAGGTTTAGTGTAGTGACCTACATGCTGCCGAATTCCAGTTACTTTAAGTAGTTTATTGTACACTTGCCGCCTCAGAGGTGGCTTATCGCATTAGGCGATAGCTAGGTACACACCCTAGCGTACCAAGGCGCTAAGTGTATATGTGATCGATTAGGTACAGACCTCCCCCACCAAAACGTGGATGGGCTTGGTACGCAAGCGTTTTGAAAAAATAAACAAGATGGCGGCTATCTCTATAGCCGAACTTTCTAAGGCGACCTTTATAGCGCAGCGCAACACGCCTACTGCTGATCGTCCCGTTGTGCGAATCGAAGACCCTATGTCGTGGAGCACCAGACCTGCAACCCCCGCGTGCATAGACACATTTTAAGATGCCGCATCCCCCGCGCCTTTTACACTCTCCACCCACAGGTCCTGACTTAATGTTAGTCTGCAGCTCACCATCAGAAACATTAATGTTGCTCAAGTCACATCCTTGACCCGCAAACTTCGTGAGGCTGAGTCCGCACAAGATAAGCTCAATGCCACTATTGAGAATATAACCCTGATTGATGCGATCGGCTCGTTTAAGACAACCACCTAATAAATCAGAATGGCAGTACAAAATACAGGTAGATCCAAGCCTAGCTCTCTTACTGTCGCGTTTTTTAAAGCAAACGGCACCACAGATCAAGAGAGAAAAAGTCTACTTTTTACGAGATCATGATGTCATCATCATGGTAGCTCAAGATACCTTCTTGAAATCTAGTGTAAAATAGCCAATTACATCTCAGTGAGAAATGATAGGCTGACTGAACCTAAAGGCGCCACCTTGATCTACAATAAAAGGTCCTTGTGATGTGAAACGATGGATACTCCGCCGCTTACTAACTAAGAGGCATTGGTTTGTAGGATAGCACTTACAGGCCATCCGCCAATAATAATTGCTTTGGCATATCAGCCACCGTTAAAACATATTTCAAAAGCTGACATATAGGTTTCACTAGATCTAGGCCCCAGCATACTAATCGCAGGAGACATAAACAGAAAACACGATAGTTGGAGTTCTAACGCTAAAAACAGTCGAAATGGAAACGTTTTATGTGACCTCATTGAGAGACTTCAATTCGTATTTATCGCCCCCTAAAATACAACATACTATCTTTTCTCTGTGAACAAACGTCGAGACGTCCTTGATAAAGCGTTACTCAAAAATATCCGGCTCAATATTAACCCAATAGAAACTTGTACCGAACTAACCTCGGACCATAAGATGGTTGTTTTACAACAAATCCCGTCGGTAGGAGAGGTCTCTCAGTCCAAATTCATCGTCGACTCGCGTAAACTTGAAGTCTAAATCAAGACAGTCTACCAACTCCTGGCATTTGGACACTATACCAGAAAAGATTGACATATCGGAGGAAGCCAATAGGGCGATCGAATTTCGAGTACGTTCTCTACTCTAGATTGAAATGAATGATTTTATTCAATATAGATTACTGTATAATATTTATTGAAGGATATTTTTTACCACTGGTTTACATAAAAACCTCTGTGCTGGGAAGAACCAACAAGAAACCCAAAGCGGCACTTTTTTTAAAACATATTTTAATTTACAATAAATTTATTTTGTACAATTTTTGTATGAGTTTTTTATAGCATGGTGGCGATCACCTCATTCCCATGAGGTGATTGCCACCATGCTGGGCTGGCAAGGGTTTTTTCATTTATGTATTCATTTAAATTATAATAACCCTTTTTGTACAGTTTTTCTTTAATAAAACATTTAAACTTGTTTAATGACGAATTTTTTTACATTTTCTGGGATTTTGTTGTAAAAGCGTATTCATTACCTCATAAATGAATTACTACTCGTAATTCTGTGGAGTCTAGTAACTGGTTTTACAAACTCATTTTTGTTCCTAGTATTTAAAGTATGAACATACTTATTCTTATGAAAGGTATTTATGTTTTTTGTACATACATTACATTTTTATACCTATATTGGAATACCAAAGTTAAAATTTTGTTAATTATAGGATCCCAAGCACATGGCAGCACCCATCTATCTTCTGTATTGAAATTTGGATGTTTTTAATTTCAATAGCCTCCCGTATCATCCTTGGTAGAATTCGGTGTTCTTTTGCGGGGATTTGTGGTTTACCAAATCTAATGTAATGGTGGGAACGATCTTGAACATGTTCGCAGACTGCAGACTTCCCGGAGCGTCGGTGCTTCACGTCAGCTGCAGCTGCAGTCAGCAGAACAAAATTAAACCCAAACCCAAGTATACCATTGCAAGACTTCATGATACCATAAGCACGTTTTGCGTAAATCGAACCAAAAATTAATATTTGTATTATAAATATAATATTTTAAAATCTCAGTTCCCCCCGTGACCATAGGTGCTGTAAAACACTCGAAACGTCGGTATAATAAAAATAAATTTAAAGTAGTTATTAAAACGAGATAAAATCCGTAAAAAGGAGTTTTATTCAATACAGACTACTATTCTCTGAAAAAGTTTAGCATTATAACCTGTTAACCAAGCCTAGCTCACATTAGATCGCGCAATACCAACCTTACGCCCGCCAAGTAGTGATCGAATTAGATCAGAATTATGTAAATATGTCTACCTATGAAAAAACTATTTTTTCGTTTTAAACAAAACCAAAGACACTATGCAATAGATATTAGTATCAAAGACAAAGATATGCTCTTTTATTTTAAACCATAACCTGGCAATGTTTCTTAGAAAAAAAAAAAAAAGAAATCACTCTGAACTTTCGGCGTTCCACGTGCCGTTTTGATAAATGTGCTCCGTCTTTTTTATAGAATTTTATATTTGTGTCTGGACTAAAAACGAAAGTATTATACTTTTTTATATTCCTTGTAATATAGTGAACACATATATATATATAATTTGTGGTATAAAAAGTGAAAAGTAAATTGCCAAAAGTGCTTCAAAATCTGGAAGGCCAATTATGGCGGCTGGGTTATAAATGTGGTATTTTTCACATTCTCATTTATTTTTAGTGTAAAATGTAAGTAAAAATAGTTTTCTTACATATTTCAAATAACTTGACGTTGTATTTATTTCAAATTCACACAAAACTATTTTAGAAATATTGTTCTAAATGTCACACAGATAAAATATTAATATTTAATTTTTTTTTAATTTCTTTATATTTTATATTTTGGTATGAGTAACGAATGGAAACACATAAAACATAAAAATATACATATTTCCAAACAATTTGATATAAATTTCTCCAAAAACAAAAGTGTAGAATTCAAATTAGTAGTAATTTTGTCACTAAAATTGAAGTACATACTACTACTGTGCTATACAGGGTAATTTACGTATTTTATTACAATTTCTAGCAACCAAAAATAATTTTATTCGATAGTTTATACATTCAACAAGAATTCCTGTAAGTTTTATCCATAAATATTGTCTCAAAGTGAAAATATAGCAAAATTTGCAATATAGCAAAAAATTTGCTAATTTTCAAATTTTGCCGCCATTACGGTCCCGAGCGAACGGGAGTATAACATGTCGCGCGCTGTCAGAACTTACATAATAAAATCTATACAAAATTCTCCATTTTTTGGTCTAAAAAAAATCAGGTTTTACTTCATTATAAAAATATTTTATTGAATTTTGATAACAAAATAAAATATACCAAGCGAATGTCGCCAGCGTGAAAATCACAATTATTTCAAAATACATTACTCAAAATTATTTACGTAGAAAGATAAAATATATTCACACAAAACTTTCATTACAATTTTGTAATAAAACACTATACTAAAACACTAATAAAACAATAGAAAAATCCAAAAACCACCACAATAACATTCACGCGAAAATAGCGTACGAAATAATTGCAACGAGATGCAACATCTCTTCGCAGTGTCAGTGAATCGAGCCGATCGGAAAGACCTCGGTCGTCGACGATTCGAGCCGCTCTGCGCTGGATGCGGTCAAGTGGAAGAAGCTGGTACTGGGGAGCCACAGCCCAGAGATGGGAACAGTATTCCATATGCGGTCTAACCTGCGCCTTGTAAAGTTGCAGGCGGTGTGCCGGCATGAAATACTGTCCCGCTCTGCTGAGCACGCCAAGCTTTTTAGAGGCCAATTTGGCCTTCTCTTCCAAGTGACCACAAAACTGCACGTCACTCGATATGTCGACGCCGAGGATTCCGATACTGGCTGAGGCAACAAGGGGAGTGCCTTGAAACTGAGGATATACGACAAAGGGGTTCTTTTTAGCGGTTAACGTGCAAACTTGTGTCTTCTGGGGGTTAAACTGGACTAGATTTAGTCGCCCCCAATCCGAGACTCTGTTCAGCAAAGACTCGACTTCAGACACAAGTTTGTCCCGGCACTCGCAGACGTTTTCCCGAGAAATATTGGCTCGGCCGGTGTAAAGAGCATCACCAGTGCTGTCATCTACATAGCAATCAATGTTACGGGTTTGCAACATATAATTGATATGCATAAGAAACAGCGTTGGCGATAGCATGCAGCCTTGTGGAACACCAGCATTAATAGGCTTGTAATTGGAGCTTGCACCGTCTGCAACGACCTTGATGCTCTGATCTGCAAGAAAGCTGGTGATCCAATCGCACAATTTCTCGGGAAGCCCATAGAAAGGGAGCTTCGAAAGAAGCGCTTTGTGCCAAACCCGATCGAAGGCCTTCGCAATGTCCAAACTAACTTGGACTCTACTGCCTCCGCCCATCTGTGAGTTAGGTAGACCGGAAGATCACCAGCAGATCGACCACGGCGAAAACCGTATTAGCGGTCACTAATCAGCTGGTGATCTTCCAGGTACCTCATGAGCTGGCAGTTTACAATGGACTCCATTGTTTTTGAGAACAAGGAGGTGATGGCTATAGGCCGGTAGTTGGACGGGTCTGAGCGGTCGCCTCTTTTAGGGATCGGGTAAACGAAAGCCGTCTTCCATGATTTTGGGACTACGCCTAGGGAGTAGGAGCACCGGAAAAGACGCGTTAAAACCGGTGCCAACTCTGGAGCATACGTCCTGAGCACAATTGGGGGGATTCCATTAGGCCCACTCGACTTGTGGGTGTCCAGGGAGAGGAGTGCTTTGCGAACCGAGCGCTGTATGAACTGCACTTCCGGCATGGAGCACTCACACCGCGGGATGGTCGGCGGCGTACTCCGCCCGTCATCGAGAGTCGAGTTGGACGCAAAGAAAGAGCCTAGAAGATCTTTCTCCTTTGTGGTATGGGCCAGTGAGTCGTCCTTCCTGTGCAGCGATGGAAGAGATGGCTGACTGAAATTCCCCTGGACAGCCTCGGCGAGAGACTAGAATGCACGGGTTCCTCTCTTCATCTCATGACGGGGTTCTACGTTATTCTTCTAACAACAAAATCTCCTTTACAGTTTAGGCTACTCGCCTTTGAAATTCTTTGGTCAGATGTCATCAGAAAAGCTCCCAATATATTTTCTTTTAAAAGTTGGTGCGTAATCAACATGAAGACGACGCTTACATGAATTATCCATATCATTTATGTTATTAACAGCGATATTAGTACGATGGGTTTCTTCCGGGTTCTTCTCAAGAGAGTGGTATTTTTTTCAGAACCAAGTAAATTAAGAATTACATGTAATCTATATTAAAAAAATCGATTTTAGTATTCTACAGTTATTTGTATGTATTATTTATGTTTGTATATGTGTATATTGATAGGAATATGTATATGTATGTATGTATGCATATTTTTATATTTTACTTATACTACTTACTACACTTTGTATATATGTTTAAATAGGAGGTATTTCTAGTATAATGTTTATATTACGTAGTTAATTATCATTTTTATTTTATAGTAGGTGGAGAACGACTCAATGCATTAAATCCGCCCTTTGTACTTTTGTATTTTATGGAATGAAATAAAGAGTAAATAAATAAATAAAAACATTTTCTCAATATTTACATTGTAAAAATATTGGCCGAATATTTTGCACATAAATGGAATAAAGAAGAAGATTATTAGTACTAAAATAAATTGTAAATTATTTTACATTAAAAAAACATAAAAATCTTCCATGATCATACTCCTATGTGATGTTTAGAGTCTTTGGACTAACCTGTAAGTCGATCTCATGATCGACATATTATGTAAGTTTGGTAAACATTCTAATATTCAAAAATTCTCTCTAGATGGCAGAAATTCATCATTCCGATGGTATTATACCCTTCAATTTCAACATTTTAAGAAGCATTAATTTACGGTTGACAAAGCATTTGCAACTTGATTCTTATTTAATAATAGCTATAGAGTTTAGACCACAATATCCATATACCATCAGGTGGATTGTGTTGTCGTTCGCTACACTTGCTATTATTAGGGTTTAATACCTCAGAAGCTAAATAGGAACCCTCATCGGATAATTTTTTGTTATTCTTCCTTCTCTCAAAGTACTTTTAAGGAACAGGAACAGGAGCTTTTATATAAAATTTAAAAAATATATCCACGTCAGAATATGTCACATATTTTGATGCTCGCATCTCACTAGTCATAACCAAGAGGGTTGCTCAACTTGACCTACGATTATGAATGTCGCAAGAAACAAGGTCTTACAATAAAAGTAAAGGATTCTTACGCTCTCTTGTTTTTATTCTATAGTTGTTTTTAATTTTTTATCAAGTCACAAAAACCAATTGTTTTTGATTAGAAACTTATTTTCGCAATTGGAGCATTAATTATGTGGAATTCGATGTATGGGAGAATATTTTTATACTCCACAGTAAAGTGTATCCTTAAATCTGACTTATACCATTTCATAATAGAAATGTTTTGAGTTTACTTTGCCGTGTACAAATGTGACGAGCTAAATTATAATATTAGAAATTGAAACTCTTGTAGATGTCATACGTTATTTATTACATACATTCACTATATCTTATAAAAATCCACTGCTAGACATAGACATGTCCCATATATTGCCTCATATGAGGAATTTTGCGGTAGTTGTCACGCTTAGCGACCGAAGTTTTTTTTTAAATTTTGAATTGTTATCAGGAAGATTCTACACGGTAATAAAATATCAGTTAGTACATTATTAAAATATTGTATATTATTTGTTTTAATTTGTGCAATCTCGGTTATTGATTATAAAAATGTATTTGTGAGTATTATTTTTCATTATTTTCCATGTTATCTGCTATCTGCTCTCTCGTTGGGTAATTGCTTATTTTGTTTTTGTTTTTTTTTTTAATTCATTTTTACAGCTTAAAACCTTAAATTCAAAAAAGGAATACAATTCACTTATCTAGTGAAATAACAAGTTAATATTTGATACTAAATACACGAACTTATGAAGATCGGTATTTTTTATAGAATAAGGGTGACGTGTCAGCACACAGTCCACCTGATAATAAGCGAATGCTACGGCTCATAGACATCTACATTTTTCCTAGATTAAGAATCAAAATGCAGATGCTTTATTATCCCTGAGGACTAAGTTGTAACGCCTCGTTTCCAGTAAAATGTTCTACACAGCAGCCTTAGGCTTTTATTTTACGCTGGTATTCTGTAAGAGTGTGGTCTATGCTCGGTCGAACCGGCCCAATCGTGCTATAACTAATGTAGCTGCAGCGTGGCTCTACCATGTGCAAGGTATTTTTAAATATAAATAAATTATTGCACTTGTCAATGAACTGTTAAATGTTGAATATGCACAATATTCTCACAGTGTTGTTTTTAAACTTTTTGAGTCTACCATTATGACATTTACGGGACAAGGATTCTTCCTCACACGACTTCTTCGTGAAATCGGTTACCACTTAAAACTCGCTTGAGTTTTCGGAACCGATGCAACTTAGGGACCTTCAAGAAAGGAGCCTCTCCTTTTGTAAAAGCCAACGCACCTGCAATTTTCCTTGTGTAGTAGTTGTTCATGGGCGGTGGTATTATCATAACATAGAATGAGCCGAATATGCTCGTTTGCCAAATATTCTATGAAATTTCTGTCATAGAATATTTGGCAAACGAGCAAAAACATGCAATGCTCTATGCTGTCGCAGTTGTTCGTGGTCAGTCAATTACCATCAAGTGAGCTGCTCACTCTACTACAAAAAATCGATAATGTATTTTTTCTCCCGCTACTAAATGGTTACTATTGTTAAATAAATCATTTAATTTTTATAATTTTAAAAATAATATTCTGATTTTAAATTAAACAATAGCAGTTTTACCTAGACTCATTGTTAATTTGTATAGTTAAGTGTGAATCTTGTGTCCTGTCTTTTTCTATAATAATAGAATAAGAAACTAACTGATCAACTATTTCATAACCAAATACCGCACATTGACAGTGTCAGAATATCCACTACCCCATATCGTCCCGCGGGTGTCGTAAGAGATGACAGAGGGAAACCAATCATAAGATGGACATCAGCATCTTCCTTTTAACGACTAAAAATAAAAAACTGCGTTTGCCGACCCTTTGCAAGCGTGGTAACTATGGCAAATAATGGGTGGGGGGTATGTGCTATGAGAAAAACTATGGGAGCAGCCTATGTTTAGTAGTCGACTTAAATAGTATGTAACGGTAACGATATTAGTGTCATAGTTCTCACTGAGAAGACTTCTGCGTCCAGCCGTAGGACATAAACCATTATTCAAAGTTTTGATTCCTACGCAATGTGTAATACTTGCGTAATTATATAATTTCACCATTATTTTTAAGCACATACTTTGAATATACTCTTAAAAGTCTAAACCTGTCAGGTTATAAACAAAAAAAATTACATCAATATGGATAAGTACAAGGGTTTCACATTTTAGATCAAAAAAAATAATAATGGAACAATATAAGCAGACAAAAATACGTAACGAACAGTTTAGAATAGAATATAATTATTTTTATTCAACATACACGTAGTTTATGAAATGAAAAAATTAGAAAATAAATTAGCAAAAGTCTGGGTGTGTATCATTATTTGCTGTTGGACCAATGAGATAAATATTTATTTTATTTACTGTAACGTCATATAATATTTTAAATCTTTTAAAAATTCGAGGTCAAATAAAAAATATATTTAAAACTAGCGATCCACCCCAACATCGCTTGGATGATTTCTGGATCTTGACAACAGCGCGACCTACCGGGTCCAATTCAATCGAAACCATTCTTGAATCAACTTAATCACACACACAAAATTTCATCAAAATCGCTTCAGCCGTTTCGGAGGAGTGTAGTCTCATATACACGGACAGCAAAGTTATATATTCATATTTCTATCTATGTAATGTCCACTGCTGAATAAAGGCTGCTCTCAAAGATTGTCCAAAAATACAGAAATATCTCCCATAGTTTCCACGCACGATTGAGGGGGTTGACAAACGCAGTTTTTGTATAGTTTTAAGCCATTGTAAGAAAGTTGATTTTGCTTATTTCCTATTTTGGTTACCCTCTGTCACCTGCTACGATTCCCACGAGATGATATGAGGTATTACAAAAATAAAATACAAAATAACAAGTAGACTTTTCCTCGTAAGTTATTTTATTTTTAATCTTACAGTTGGTCTTTACGTACATATAAAATTGCCATTTTTATGAAGTACTTATTTTTTATATATTTTTTATTTCTTCTAATCAAAGTATTGATCCATGCGATTGATGCATCTCTGGTTTTCTGGAATAAAAGAGCTAGACGGGAGGCAACAAACTCTTCGAAGGCATTTTATATTGCCTCTCGGGTATTTCATTTCTTCCTGCCGAACAGTTTTCTGACTTCTGGAAAAGTATAAGTCTGCAGGCCTAGTGAGTACATCAGAAGACCGAGAGCTTCCAAAAGTTGTGCAGCATTAGGTGCGCTACCGTGCAGGAGCAACGGGGACGAGCGATTGACCAAAGCTGGTTAGAGACGTGCGAGCGTCTCCATTATTGTGTTCAGTTTAGTACACCTTTGCAGCAATGCTCATCCCGTTTAGTAAGAAGCTCTGATGAACTTACACTCACATAGACCACCAAGGAAGACCACCAAAGAAGACCACAACATACATCATTGAGTTCTAGGATCACTAATTTAGCAAGCTTTTTTCCTTGCCTATTTGACGCAAATGGGCAAATACTGCTTTGATGCTAACGTCAAAAACTGCTGCTAATACAGCCGTAGATTGAGTATCACTAGCTTCCACAATTACCTTTAATTCGTCGTCGTCCACCAAAGTTTTTACCATTTTCCAGGTCGATGTTTCCAAAACCGAAGCGAGAAAACCAATAACAGGTGGTGCGTTCGTTTGTAGTATTCACTCCGTGAACGTCGTCGATGTTGCGTGCCGTTTGTGCCGCCTGTGCCGTGTTGCTTCTACAACGGTACTCAAATTCCAAAATTACTAGAATTTAAAAGGCAGAAACTAACTTATACTATGCATTATGACATCATAGCGCCTGATATTTTATGAAAAACTATATATAAGAAACACAATTATAGTATGCAATGGATTTACACGTGTCCCACGCAACGTAGATTTGCAATGTCTGGATTGATTTCGTACGCAATCCCACACGAACGTCCAGTGTGAACCGAGAATTTACACGTAGCACGTCATAAAAAAATAGACTTGTCAAAATTTAAGATGAACATCTGTAGAATATCACAATGCTAAATTACGTTATACAGTATGCGAAGAGATAATTGATATATCTATTGAGTACCTATACACTTACTGCTATCATTTTTAAAGGGAGTGGTTGAGGAGCAAAATAAAAATATTTTTTTATATTCCTATCTTAGTTATGTTAAAATATCAATAACGATTTCATAAATATTGTGGAAATAACACATTGTATTCTACATATTCATGTATTGGTTTTGCAATGTAAATCATAAGTTTTAACAGAATTACTACCTAAACGTTCTTTCTGGTGAGAATATTTTCATTTAAGAACATCAGGCTAAGTAAATCATTCTCAAACAGACTCTCAGAATCAGAAAACATGGCATAAGTTTGTACTTGTGCATCCGCTATGATCAGTTGCGGAGATACAGTTCATTATGGTTGATATTTATCATACAATACATTTAATATATATATTTTTTATAAGAATGATTTTTACATGTACTTTCAATGTATGTAAAGATAAATCAAAAATGCATGTGTGCTTCGTGGCATTTTTGGAGAAGGTCTATATTCAGCAGTAGACTTTTGATGGGCATTAATGATGATGATGTTGGTGACGTAAGGATTCGTTAGTAATATTACGAGGAATCTTTTAATGAATTCTTACACATCTACTCTAAAACAAGATCAGTTTTATAAAGTCTTTACTTTGGAAAAATGTTTGTGTAATGTAAAATGTAATAGGTGTAGACTGTTTCAAGCCTTTTATGTTTTTAAATGTATCGACGTTAAATCTCATTACGAATCAGGTTATTCCTACTCCTTGTTAAATTTTACGGTTCACATGTTAATGGATTTATTTAAAAGTATAACTGACAGGCGGAGGCTGGCTTTATATATTTATAGGTAATATAAATTATTATAGATAAAATGAATAATTGCGCGGTCTAGCAGTGGACTTTAACAAGCCGATACGGAAATATTTTTGCCGAAATGTGAATTCATATTATTACGCTGATTCGAACAAATTAGCGCACAAAATTCTCTCAATTTAATAATTCTTCGTAAAATGTTAGTTGACTTACTGACTGTCACTGATTGCTCGATAAATTTTCGAGAGGTTGTTTATTATTATAACCTAGTTTATGAAACCAAGGGAATGGAACAACTGCTCTTGATTTTTGTACAAGAAAAAGTAGTTTAAAAGACCAATGTATTCGTATTTTGATTAAATAGTGAATATATTTTAAGAAACCAAGGTTATGTTGGATTAGTTTCGAATAATTACTCCATAGCTGAAATTAAATCGTCAAATAATGTAATAATTATGTAAACATTTTAATAAAAAAATTCAAAAAGTAGACCCATTGAGAGGTCACCGTCGACGATTTGGGATTATCTCAAAGTCCCGGTTTTAATATGCCTACATCAAAATTTATTCTTAACAAATAGCTCAATCCCAAAAGTTTTAAAAACGATCAAAATAACACAAATCAAAATAACACAAAATATCATGTAAAAACCTGAAAGGATCCCACATAAATTACATTGATTCAATATTTTGCTTTAAACTGCGAACTGGTGCTGTTTTACTAAAAAGTCAATTATACACTTTAAATGTTATTTCATATACTTGTCACCGTCAGTCATAAAGTCTCTTTTATTATTTGAAACGATAGTCTTTAACGATAAATATAAAACAATACATGTGGCATCGGAATTTAAAAGAAATATTATGATGTGCTATATCTTCGCGAGTATTTTTCATTGAATAAAACTATTTTTCCATCCCCGTGAACATGGGTGCGGTAAATCACCTGAAACGAAACGCACATGCAGTTCTTTCTTAGTTGCAGATGTTCCCAGGCAGTGTGGCGGTATTTAGTTACTTATACGTTCTGTAAGAAAAAGTGGACGTTTGACTAACGAAATTTTAGGTAGGTCGTATAATTGTAAACTGTTTGAAAATTTCCTCCGGGTTTTGTGCCAGTAAATTAGAAGATGACTTTCGAAGAATATGTTAAAAAGTTACAATTACTACCGAATTATTGTATCTTCGGTTGATCAGCAAACAGCAGAAAATTTGGAAATAAACGAACTTATATTTTTGAAGTGAATACTTCTTTATCGGCGTTGCAGAAAAATTTAAAACGGTTTTAAAAAAAAACGTCACGTGTTCTTGTAACGTTTTACCGTTGAGGCTGTATAAGTACATTATAATTGACCCTTTTTTGTAAAATATAATTTAAAGGAAGAATGATATAAGGACGAGAGAAATGAAACACTTGAGTGTTGACGTAAGACTGTCTGTAATTACGTTATTAATAAGTTTATACATTAGATTATACCCAAACATATTACTCCACAGCAATTTGCTATTTATTAAATATTTATGATATTTGTCTCACGTACGCGGCTCGGCATACATACATGGTCAAGATTATGGGCAATATTACTATACAATTCTAAAAGAAAACTCTCATTTCCCACTTTACCAACACGTTAAAACTCATCCCGCATTTTATAGTATCCGAACAACCCTAAAAAATTAATCGGTTATTAGGTTTTCTAAACACTCAGCTGATCAGGCCGATTGTATGTGGATATGCTAACCCCCCGATAATTTTTATTTCCTTTGCTCACAACTACATACTGTCAATACTTTTTATTTATAATTATGTATTCCATATCTTATTCATAAGTTTTCGTACGTCTTTTCACAAATTTATCTTTTATAGTCTAGTATAATATATGGTATAGATTATTGTCAGTCAGGGATTGGGGCTCACAATATGGGCACAACAAAATTTAAATCAACTAATTATATACATTATGTAATGAGTTTCAAAATTGTATTAAACGAAGTAAATATTCTTATAATCCACACAAGTAAGTACTATTTTAAAGTAATAAATTATAATAGTTTAAAATCTTTAAAAGTTGAACATATTAAAATCGTGCCAAATGGAAGTCTGTAGTCTTTTCCTACCCCTCTGGGTGACAGGCGTGAGTGTTTATGTTTATTTATGTTATAATAAAATCGAAAATAAATTACTATATTGCATATTAAAATTAAGAGAACAAAGAAATAATAATAGGGACATAAGTCGTCATCACTACCATAACAACAGACAGATGAAAATACAAATTGCAATCTTAGCAGTGCTAGCGATTTGAGACACCTTTGTTTTGAATTCCGAAGTACGTATACGGAAATGTTTGCGATTACATCGAACTATGACCACACGGTGTGATTCACACCTAATTTTAAGATAACAACAATATATTATAACATGAATATAAGTATAAATTTAACTTTGTTAGAAATATTATGATGTTAATTATAGGGGATGCAAAAAAAAAATTAAAATATCAAGTTATGTAACAAAACATTAATTTATTTAAACATTGAGAAGAACAATTTTGATGTCTATAGTCAACCCTATGGATTGGGTCGGTTGTTTGGTACACAGCAATTTTTTTTTACAAAATATTTATTTACATTGGAAAAGACAATTTTATTTCAAGCAGGTGACCCAATTTTAGGTTTTTGTTGTCTTTTTTTATAGAGAAAAAAAAAACGATTACATTATAAAATTTACAATAATAGTGTATCGATAACCTTTGGACTTGATTATAATAAATTTTATATAAATGTAGTTCAAAATTGTACATATTTTACATAAGAAAACATGAGACAGAAAAGAAAAAAAATATTTAAAGTAGAATCATTGTAAATATGAATCAATGTGCCTAAATATGAAAATCTTGTAAATTTATATAAATTTACGCGAAAGTGTACTTATCATATTGGGTTGATATATTTTAATTTGTTTACGTGTAGTTGTGCGAATCGAACCCTATAGTTGTTATATGTGCAACTTGCTAGTAGCATTTTTGGTAGCTTTAATAGTCCTAATATAGAATTGCAAAATAATTATCTATCCAACCCTATGGATTTGGTCGGGGATCCCCTTATTACCTTGTATTTTTGTAGATTGTTAGGCCTTTTTATTATCATTTCTTTTCATAAATCTTTTACGTACTTTCTCTTTTTTATTATTTAATATTTTGAATTTTAGCTAGTTTTATTTCTTTCTATTCACGCATAATTGTATTTATTTATTAAATATCGGGAACCGGAGTTTCAATTCACTTCAATTATATTTCATTTCATGATATTTATCATGCGGGTACTTTATACACATACATATGGGCCCCCCATTTACTTGGGTATTATAATCATTTTATTTTATTTGTACATAATTTTTTTTCATACTATATCAAGGTAATAGTGTACTTTGGGTTGTGCGCACAACCTTGAGATCTACGTTTTTTGAGTCACTTTTAAAGGACTCCAACAATTGTCACAGAGGAAAACTATGTTCGCACCATGATCCAACAAAGAATGTGACCTCAATGTACCAATATTAAGGGTAACAAATTTAAGACTTCTCTGGTCCCCAACAGTACTAATATGAGTAAATCACTTGTAATGAAGGTATTGTTCCCTAGTACCCGTAACTCCTTACTTTATCATCCTATCACGGAAGCATACCCTGCTTGAGGACTATATGCTTTACCCGTGATGAACGTTCCCGTCCCGTAATCTTTGCCTGTATCGGTTACTTTTATATTATTTCAATCTCATTCTATCGCCTTTCAATTAAGAATATCGGTTTGTTAACATAACCAGAGTTTGGGCCCTAAACATTGGCTAAGATACTGTCCGATAGCCTAATTCATTCATTCCAATAACTAGCAAAATATTGCATAGTTCCTAATAATTTATCTAAACATCACTTACATCATCCTACATACACATTTGAAATCCATACTATTTGTAGTGTATTTTGTTAATAAGACACGGGTAAGTAGATTGACAGTTTATTCGTGACTGTTAGACGAGCCTTTTGCAATCAATCACTTATATATTTAATGTAGCCTCATTACAATCCTCCCCCCTTAATTAAGACTTACAATTAGTTATACATATAAGTATTTTATACTATACTGTTATACAGAAAAGGAAAAAAATCTTGAAAATATTAAAAAAAAAGAAGTATATAAAAATAATATAGTGCGATGGTAACTACTCTTTATAGCGGGGGGGGGGTGTATCCAAACGGCACTTGCGTACCGGCCGGAAGACCTGGGGCGGCGTTGCGGGCGGCACAGGCGACGTATGAGCTGATGGAGCACGAAGTGTTGACGTTTCCCTTGCCGTATCTAAGCAGTCACTCTTATCTATTATTTCGGTTCCCTCCGGTGCTTGTGATTTCCTCCCGGTGTCTGTTACGGCAGGGTTTATTCTAGTCGCATTAATTTCCTCTGCACCGGAGCAAGACAAAGACTCGGAACTCGAATTTGGCTGACTACTACTACTACGGGGACAAATCAGTGAACTCCTAATTCTACGTTTTAGCTGGTCGATATGTTTATGTGACTCCTTACCTATAGTGTCTAAAACTTTGTAGTCCGTTACGCCCAAACGTTGCGTCACTTGTCCGGCTGCCCACTTGTCGCTCCCCTGATATTGGCGAAGCCATACATCATCACCCGGCTGCAGGCCACGTTCACCAGTGGGAGCGTTCTCTTTCTGGTTTATTTGAGTTTTAATAATTTTGTTCTCAATATCCGGTCTAAGTACGTCTAGTTTAGTACGTAATCTTCTTCCTAACATGAGAGAAGCGGGACTTTCGCCCGTGGTACAATATTCGGTATTTCGATAATGCAATAGGAAATTGTTTAAAAATAAATTTATATCTTTATTTTCCCTCACTGCCTTTTTAATAACTTTCTTGACCGTGCGTACGGCGTTTTCCGCGGCACCGTTTGAAGCCGGGTGTTACGGTGCGGTGAAAACATGCTGTATACCATTATTTGTTAAAAACTGAGAAAATTCCCTACTGGTAAATGGCGGCCCATTGTCTGATACTAATACTTTAGGTAGACCCACCTAGCAAAAACTTCGGAAAGTTTAACTATAGTGTTGTATTGTTTAAAAAACCTCTAGCCATTTAGTTCTGACATCAATTATTACCAAGTAAATTTTATTGAAAATTGGCCCTAAAAAATCTATGTGTATACGAGACCAAGGCTTAGCTGGCCATGGCCACGGGCTTGGAGTGTGCCGATGGGGCGCGTCCGCCTCGGCCGCACACACGACGCACGCTCGGCACATCGTTTCGATTGCCTCATCGATTCCCGGCCACCACACATAGCTTCGAGCTACCGCCTTCGTTTTGACGATTCCCATGTGGCATTCGTGGAGTTCGTTTAACACCCTACCCCTGCAATTCTCCGGTATGACTACTCTATGACCCCACATGATACACCCTAGTTCTTCGTTTAGTTCCTTTTTTTCGGTTAAAATACGGTTGCAATGATTTGACCTCATTATCGGTGGGCCAATCTTCTCTTAAGTATAGTATTATTCTACCTAAAATCGGATCGCGCTGGGTTTTTTTTTAATTTCATTATAATCCAGTAACATTTCACTTTGAGCGAAATGTAAATACGTTTGTTCAGGTAAATTTAAACATTCGTTCTTTGTGGATTGAACCGATACCGGTAGACGAGATAAGCCGTCCGCACAGTTCTGTTTACTACTAACGTACTCTACGTCATAAGAGTAAGCGGATACCGTAATCGCCCAACGCTGCAATCGGCTCGCAGCCATTAAAGGAATGCCATGTTTTGGGCCAAAAATACTGACAAGCGGCTTGTGATCAGTACGTAAGGTGAACCGTCGACCATACAGGTATTGATGCAATTTTTTTAAGAAAAGAAACAACTGCTAAAGCCTCGCTATCAATTTGTGAATAATGTTTCTCCGCGTCCCTGAGAGCTCACGACTCATAGACTACCGGCCGCGCGCTTCCCGCTGCGCCGGCGCACGGCTGAGTGAGCACGCCTCCTATACCTCGAGCGCTCGCGTCACACGTCAGTATTAACGGTTTGTTTTGATCGTAATGCAATAATACTTCAGCACTGGTTAAGACTTTTTAAATTTTTTTTAAAAGAGTCTTCGCAACTTCTGTCCCAGTCCCAAGTAACACCCTTTTTTAATTTTCAGCGTCACTTTATAGTCAGCACAAATTCGGAGCCCACCATCCGCCTTACGTACCGCTACCAGAGGTGTAGCCCAGTCAGAGCTCTCCACGGGTTCAATAACCCTCTCCCGAAGCATCGCATCCAGCTCAGCATCCAAGCGGTCCTTGAGCGCGTAGGGCAAAGGTCGTGCGCGGCAGAACACCGGTGTCGCCCCTTCCCGGACTCGCAGCGTCGCCTTGCCGCCCGCGAACCGCCCCAAGCCGCCGGAAAACAACTTGTTATATCTGTCGAATAATAATGACAAATTATTGTTACTAAAATGGTCATCCAGCACCATGCTGTGGAATATCGGAATTTTAATTTGCAGTTCCGACAGCCACTGTCTACCCAACAATGAAGTCGTGCCCCCATCTATTACAAACGGTTCTAAGTGCTTTGTTATATTTCCATATCTAACTTCGGGCTTGATGATGCCTAAAGGTTTGATTCGACTTCCATCATAAAATTTTAGAACCAGATCGAACTTGTCCATAGGTCTAGTGTAAAATTTTTTATTATAAGTCGCTTTACTTATACAAGACACTGCCGACCCGGTATCAATTTCCATATTAAGTTTAAATCCGTATAATAATAATGTTAGGCTCACCGGTTTATAGCTATTTAAACATAGATGGTGTAGATCCTCCTTTAACTCCGTTTCACTTTCCACGGATGGTGGCTCGTCGTCCGCTGACGGTGTCACGCACTCTGCCGCCTCCACATGGTACATGTGGCGTCGGGAGCCTGCATTTCCCGTGTACCCAAACGAGGGGGTTTGGGACATACCTGGCGTAGATAACCGCTCTGTTTGCATTTACCACACACGAATTTCTTATAGCGGCAATCATCACTTCGGTGGTACATCGACCCGCACGCGCTGCAATATAGGTATAGCGCATTGCCGCCGCGATGTTCTCGACCTTTAAAAGCCCTCGGTGCGCTGTCCTGCTCCCACGTTCGAGCGCGACTTGTCGATGACGTCACCACATGCAAGGCGCAGTCCGCGCCGCTACCGCTGAGCCCGTCGCCGCCGCCCGCCTGCTCCACCGCGGCCGAATTCCGCTCCGCCGCCTCTAAAGCGCAAGCTATTCTCACGGCTACGGAATATTTCAGATTATCTTCTGCGAATAATCGTTGACGGATGACATCACTTCTTAGCCTACACACCAATTGATCCCTTAAATTGTCCTCTAGAGTTGAAAGAAACTCGCAGTATTTCGACAATTTCTTAAGTTCGGTTGTATACTGTGGAATCGTTTCTCCGATCAACTGTCTTCTTTGTCGAAAACGATATCGCTCCGCCATGAACGAGGGTTTCAGTTGAAGATGTTCCCGAAGTATTTTTACTACTTCTTGATACGATTTATCTCCCGGTTTAATCGGACTTGTTAAATTACTTAATAATTCGTACGCTTCGTCTCCCATACCGGCGAATATTTAATGTAGGGTACATTAAATTATTTTATAAGTATTCCTTTCTTTGCCGCAGTCAGTTTTTTACGTGGTAGAGCCATGCTGCAGTTATATTAGTAGTATAGCTGTAGCACGAATGGGTCGGCTCGACCGGGGAAGGACCACGCTCTCACAGAATACCAGCGTGAAATAGTAGCTTAATGCTGCTGTATTTCGTATGGTGAGTGTAGAGAACCGGAGACCCTTTTTTACTGGAAACGAGGCATTCCATCTTAGTCCTCACTGGTGACAACGCATCTGCATTTTGATTTGTAATCGAGGATAGATGTAGATGTCTATGGGCCACAGCAACCACTTACCATCAGGTGGACTGTGTGCTCGTTTGTCACCCTAGCCTATAAAAAAAAAAAAAAAAAAAAAAAAAAGTCTATCTTCAACTTTCACACATCCATATCAAAACATCAACATTCTCATACAGTTTCCTTTCTATAAATTAACTAAACGCTTTTTTCCTATCCTTTCTTTTACTCTTTTATGCAAACAGTTTATACTTTTAAGGCACAAACAATTGTTTTCTTTTCATACCACATAAACTATATGTTTTGACATAATTAATCCTGATTAAAACTACTTTTACGGATTTTATCGCGTTTATTTTTACTTTTTATTTACTTTTATTTTTAATTCCCGACGTTTCGGGCGCTTTCCAGTACCCATGGTCACGGGGGACTGAGATGACTGACGTCCCGATGTCATTGTTAAACCCGGAGTACCTTCAGCTTTTTTAATTATTGTTTATGGTCCGATCTATGCAAAATGAACTGACTATGTCCTGAGGTCTTGCAGTGGTATGCTTGGGTTTAGTTTTAATTTTATTGATTATAGGATCCCAAGCAGGTGGTAGTACCCAGCCTACTTCTCTATTGAAATTAGGATGTTTTCTAATTTCAATAGCCTCACGTATCATCCTTGGTAGGAATCGGTGTTCTTTCGCGAGGATTTGTGGTCTATAAAATCTGATGTAATGGTTGGGTCCGTCTAGGATATGATCACAAACTGCAGAATTCCCGGAACGTTGATGCTTCACATCAGCTATATGTTCTTTTACGCGGGTCCTAATTGATCTTTTTGTTTGTCCTATATAAGAGAGACCACATTCACAATCAAGCTTGTACACTCCTGTATCTTGTAGAGGAATATGACACTTGACGGATGGTAGGAACTGACTAATCTTCTTCGGCGGCTTGTAGAATGTTCTAATAGAAGCTCGCTTCAAGATATAGCCAATCTTGTCTGTGACACCCCTGACATATGGTAGTACAGCAGGCACACGCTCGACTGTGGCCGGCTTCACTCAGTCACTGTGACGTAGGCGCGGGACCCGAAGCTTGTTGTCGTGCAGAACTTGCTTGACGTGCTGAAGCTCGGCGGCCAGGTGTTTGCTGTCACAGATCCCTCGTGCTCTCTGTAACAAAGATTTGCCCACGGTAGCTAACTGTGAAAGATAGTTGTGAGATTCACCGTTTAAATATCGGTCGGGAAGATTTAGAGGCCATACGTCAAGACATCTCGTCTATGTTACGTCGAAGTTCAGCGCCGAAATTAAATCTTCCCAAAAATGAATTTAACGCGTTGAAAAACTTACGCAACAGAACAGAGCTTACGATTCTCCGCGCAGATAAAGTTACTTCTACGGTTATAATGGATACGTCAGATTACAATTTTAAAATACAACAACTTTTGTCGGATGAAACTACTTATCGAAATGTCAAAACAGACCCTACAACTAATACGCTTAAAACAACTAGAGATCTAATTAAGAAATACTCCGAAAAATTGAATCTGGACGTTAATTCGATAATACCTTCATGTGCCAAACCACCGAAGTTGTATGGGTTACCAAAGATACACAAACCGAATGCTCCATTACGTCCAATAGTGAGTCAGATTGATTCGCCAACTTACAGATTGGCTCAATACTTAGCTAAAATATTATCACCACTCAGAGGACACACAAGAGCACACACTAAGGATTCATACCATTTTGTCAGTGAGATAAAAGACCTACATCTTACTGATAATGAAACCATGGTCAGTTTTGATGTTCAGTCTCTATTTACATGCCTACCTGTTGAAGACTGCATCTAAATTATAGCTAGGAAACTAGAGGAAAATAACATGCCAGCAGAATATGCAGTATTACTAAGACATTGCCTTACATCTGGCTATCTATTGTGGAAGGAAGAGTTTTACAAGCAAGTAGATGGTGTTGCGATGGGCTCACCTGTTTCTCCCATTGTCGCCGATATATTCATGGAAGACTTTGAGGAGAAAGCCCTCCTTACTGCACCTGTTACACCAAGGATCCACAAGCGGTACATAGACGATACTTTCACAATTTTACCATCAGACAAAGTAACTGCATTTTTAGAACATTTTAATTCCATAAACTCTAAAATTCAATTGACTATGGAGTTAGAGGCAAATAATTCCTTACCTTTCCTAGATGTGTTGGTCATCCGAAATCCTAATAACACCATTGTTCACACTGTGTATAGGAAAAGGACCCATACAAACCGATATTTAAACAGTAAATCTCACCACCATCCTTCACAGTTAGCTACCGTGGGCAAATCTTTGTTACAGAGAGCACGAGGGATCTGTGACAGCAAACACCTGGCCGCCGAGCTTCAGCACGTCAAGCAAGTTCTGCACGACAACAAGCTTCGGGTCCCGCGCCTACGTCACAGTGACCGAGTGAAGCCGGCCACAGTCGAGCGTGTGCCTGCTGTACTGCCATATGTCAGAGGTATCACAGACAAGATTGGCTATATCTTGAAGCGAGCTTCTATTAGAACATTCTACAAGCCGCCGAAGAAGATTAGTCAGTTCCTACCATCCGTAAAGTGTCATATTCCTCTACAAGATGCAGGAGTGTACAAGCTTGATTGTGAATGTGGTCTCTCTTATATAGGACAAACAAAAAGATCATGTAGGACCCGCGTAAAAAATCATATAGCTGATGTGAAGCATCAACGTTCCGGGAAGTCTGCAGTTTGTGATCATATCCTAGACGGACCCAACCATTACATCAGTTTTTATAGACCACAAATCCTCGCGAAAGAATACCGATTCCTACCAAGGATGATACGTGAGGCTATTGAAATTAAAAAAACATTCTAATTTCAATAGAGAAGGAGGCTGGGTACCACCTGCTTGGGATCCTATAATCAATAAAATTAAAACTAAACCCAAGCATACCACTGCAAGACCTCAGAACATAGTCAGTTCATTTTGCATAGATCGGACCATAAACAATAATTAAAAAAGCTGAAGGTACTCCGGGCAATGACATCGGGACGTCAGTCATCTCAGTCCCCCGTGGCCATGGGTGCTGGAAAGTGCCCGAAACGTCGGGAATTAAAAATAAAAGTAAATAAAAAGTAAAAATAAACGCGATATAATCCGTAAAAGTAGTTTTAATCATGTATAGTGTTCGCGTATATATAAGAAATCATTATAATTAATCCTATTTCGTATTTTTTTTCGTTATATAAGTTGTTTAATATTTGTCCATAAGTCATTACCTAAATTCAGTGATCAAATTATCTCAAAAAAAAAAGTATCGAACTACTTTAAAGTTTCGTATTACAAAATAATAGTTTATTTTATCAAGTCTTTTTTATCAGTTAAATGCTGGATTTTAATCTGAGATAAAGTAAATGAAAAAGTATAAAGTCAATATTTTGAAGGCAAATCAGGAGACAGCATTAGTGTATATTAATGTACCATTCTGTATTAACTACGTGTATTCTGATGCCTTATATGCAAAAGATTACGTCAGCATTGTTTAGAATTTGATGCGCAATGTTAATACAAAGAAAACATGATATTACATTTCGATGAATTCTTAAATAATATCTATATAAAATATTGCAATTTTTATTATTAATAAAATATATCAGTTTGCGTTATTAATTTATCTTTTACAAAATTTATTCATTGAGTTGTCGTTTATCTGATAGCAATATAATAAAGTTCCTTTTTTTTCATTCATTATGTTAAATATTTTAGAACAAAATAGATAATTAAAATAAGCACATTAAAATAATAAGGATATAATATAAAAATAATAAGGATAAGGATATAATAGGCACTTGCTTTCTAATGAGAGTGTTCGGTAAAAAAAAAACCTATCTATGAGTGGTGACTAAAGTCATTATATTTTTAATTTTATGAAATTAGAATTTTAAAAGAGATAAATATTTAAAATCACTCACCTTAAAAAATATAATCATATAATTTGCATTTTATACAGCAATTGTTTTGCAGATACATCAAGCATATGTTTCACATTATAGTCTCTATTAAATTTTTTTTTGTTTCTTGCATATAACATACTTTCTGTTTTCTTGTAGATGGAGTACACGAAAAATTCAGTCTTCCTAAAAACTGGCCACTCGATTAAATTCTTGATAATTTTATGTTTTGATAAATATCTCCTTTTTGTTTCGCTTGGTTGTTACGAGTTTTTGAAAATTGTGTATATATCTTGATAGTGTAAAATTTCCTATGTGAACACCATTGCGTACTTCAATTTAGATCTTCTCAACCAATATTCTTCTTATACGGAGTGAAAAAGTTATTTCTCTTATCCTCTCTTCTCATTTTTGATACATCTTTGCTTTTTGATTTTATACTTCTTATGTTTTAATTTTATTTTGTAAATATTTATTCACAATGATATAACTTCTTGATGGCTGGCACTACACGACTTTAATTAATATTCTCAATCAGGGAGTGTGTAATAATTTTTAATATACAATTTTTTACGTGTTTATTATAATTTTACTATCGGTGGCCAGCCGGTGCACGTAGCGAGCGGAGTCGCGCGCGCACCGACTGACAGTGTAGCCATATAAGGACGAGAGCAATAAAACGCTTGAGTGTTGACGTAAGACTGTCCGTAATTACGTTATTAATAAGTTTATATATTAGATTATACCCAAACATATGTATAGGTACTAGGTAGATACTACAAGCCGTAGAGAAGTTTCACATTCATTTATATTTCAATTTTGACAGTTACCAGTTACACATTATAATATTATAAATTAGAAAATCATATATGAATAGAGATTAAAAGAAAGAAAGAAAATTTTATTTCAAACACGCGACAACATCATAAGGAAATTAAATTTAAATATTTGTAAACACATCAACTAATAAAGGACAAAATTTAAAACAAACTGCAACTTGTACGGCACAGCATTTAACAAATGTATAATATATTGTTATAAATTAAAACGGGTTCATCATATTGTCTTGTGGCGCGTAAGGCAAACGGACTTAATTCAGTTTTTGCTGACTCTGAAACAACAGCGCTGCTTTTCGGTGGGAACGAATTTTAATACCATAAATAGATTAAATCATTGTAAAACCTATTATGCCATTCATTACTTAACTATTATACAATGTGTCCGGTTTCCGATGTCCGATACTTTAAGGGGTTAAAATACTAATTTTATCGACAAATCAGGGATCAATGATTTTTTTTCGCCATCAATAAAAAAATGGCAGCACTTTAAAAAAAATTGTTGGCGAAGCATAGATGCTTGTATTAATTTAACAATATCTACCCAAGTAGAAGACTTTCAAAAACAAAATTGGTCTCAAATGTTAGTTAATAGTGTAGACAATAAATCTAGATTCAAAATATTATTTTTTAATTTTTCAGTATTAGTAAAAAACCATTTTTGAAAAAATAAATTAGACAACAAATTGATGTTGTTTTTCAGATTCTTAGCTTTAAAAAAAACCATCGTGTTAACCAATTTTTTTTACTTATTTTTATTATAATACAGGATATTTGCTATAAATGCACATTTAAATCTTAACTCTGAGTTAGATAGTTTAGGAGCTATGATAATTTGAATGTAACCGTTCAAAGTGCCTCTACCCCGATATTAGATAACTAAACACCCATTCCAGTGAGTAAGATAAAATTCTTCAATAATTCAAGGAATTGTAAGCAAGCACAATAGCATCCTTTGTGTGAGCAGGTAAAAAACGCTGTGCACAACAGTGCGAGCGAGACAGAATAACGGCTGTCTCCAGGTAAAAAGGGTGCAGTGTGCGCTTGTGCCGTCGAGCAGTCGTCCCTCGCTCTGCGTTGTGGTAACATTCTTGGTTTTAAGTAAATCTACTTACTGTACATAATTATTGTTTGTTGTTAGACTTTGTTACGTTTTTGTTTTGTTGTTGAACTGTTACTTTTTGTTTATTACAATGAACGAGTACTCAAGCCAGCATATCGCTGACATCCATTTCGTGTATGGATTGTGTAACGGGAGTGCAAATAGAGCTGTTGTCGAAAATGGTAAGGATGTAATCCTTCTCTTTTTAAAATTTTCCACACCGACCATTTTGATAGACTGAGACGATTAGCTATGCGTCTAATGCTCAGGCTAGGGTCTTGAGTAATCATTTGCAATATTTGATGTTCAACTTGGAGCGACAAAACACAAGTACGTTCGTTACCGAGCCTTCTTATTCCATTTACCGCAAGTCTCAAATGAATTCTCACGAAAGTGCGAGCATTCGGCGTACGTCTGTTAGGAAATCTGCGTGCATACTCCACAACAGCTCTATTTGCACTACCGTTACACAATCCATACACGAAATGGATGTCAGCGATATGCTGGCTTGAGTACTCGTTCACTGTAATAAACAAAAAGTAACAGTTCAACAACAAAACAAAAACGTAACAAAGTCTAACAACAAACAATAATTATGTACAGTAAGTAGATTTACTTAAAACCAGGAATGTTATCACAACGCAGAGCGAGGGACGACTGCTCGACGGCACAAGCGCACACTGCACCCTTTTTACCTGGAGACAGCCGTTATTCTGTCTCCCTCGCACTGTTGTGCACAGCGTTTTTTACCTGCTCACACAAAGGATGCTATTGTGCTTGCTTACGATTCCTTGAATTATTGAAGAATTTTATCTTACTCACTGGAATGGGTGCTTAGTTATCTAATATCGGGGTAGAGGCACTTTGAACAGTTACATTCAAATTATCATAGCTCCTAAACTATCTAACTCAGAGTTAAGATTTAAATGTGCATTTATAGCAAATATCCTGTATTATAATAAAAATAAGTAAAAAAAATTGGTTAACACGATGGTTTTTTTTAAAGCTAAGAATCTGAAAAACAACATCAATTTGTTGTCTAATTTATTTTTTCAAAAATGTTTTTACTAATACTGAAAAATTAAAAAATAATATTTTGAATCTAGATTTATTGTCTACACTATTAACTAACATTTGAGACCAATTTTGTTTTTGAAAGTCTTCTAATTGGGTAGATATTGTTAAATTAATACAAGCATCTATGCTTCACCAACAATTTTTTTTAAAGTGCTGCCATTTTTTTATTGATGGCGAAAAAAAATCATTGATCCCTGATTTGTCGATAAAATTAATTGTATTTTAACCCCTTAAAGTATCGGACATCGGAAACCGGACAACCTGTGTAGTATATGGGAAAATAATTAAGTTTGTAGACATAATGAGATGAAAGAGACTTCGTTTAGTTGAGAGTCTAAAACAGCTCATAATAAAGTACCACATTTCATTTTGAAACAATAAACCTAACAGTGCTACTAAATAAATGAAAGAAATTGTGGTTGTTATTTACCATTAACGTGATATTATTAAGCAGAAGAATGTTGTCGTACACAGTATGAGTAAAAATTCTAAATTTAATTTAAACCATTACGTTTTTATACGTGGTAGAGCCACGCTGCAGCTATAATATGACCGGCGAAAGGCTATGCTCTCATAGAATACCAAAGTAAAATAGCAGCATAGTGCTGGTTTATTTCGTATTGTGACGGCCCAATATTATTATTAATAATTAAATTCAATATAAAGAGGCGTCAAAAATAGTCTTAAAAGATATATATTAAGCAATTAAGTTAAATTAATAAACATAAAGTTAATATATTTCAGACATTATCCCAACAACATAGTAAATTAAAGGCAAAACTAGTGTTTTTCGTAATAAATAAATTTATTTAAAAACTTGAAAAAATATTTAAAATAAGATAAATAATAGAAATACAAGTCAAAAAATATTATAAAATTAAGTTAAATAACGTTTATAAGATAATTAAAAAATTTGTTAAAAATTGTTAAAATTCATGGGAGGTGTTCATGTATAAAAGAAAATTTTCCTAAGTTGTGGAAGGAGTTCACGTATAAAGGAAAATTTTCCTAAGTTATTGAAGGTGTTCATGTATAGATGTCTTGTATGGAGGAGCTGCCGGAGATACATTCCTGCAGTTGTACATATATATGGGGTGGTCGGGAGCCCGACTGCCTGAAGTACTGAAGCACAATGACTAGTCCTATATTAGGGACTTATGATATTAAACTCAATGATACAAAAGCAATACTAAAGAAGGTCTCCATGATGAATTTGCATTACAATAGTAGGGTCGTGGGTTCGAAACCTATATATTAATGACTTATGAAAGTAAGGTCTATTATACTGTTACGAGCTTGAGGTTCGTGACAATAAAAATTGCCGATAAAATTACCTAAATTAACACTTTAATTTACTTTACACAATTAAAGTTAAAACACCAATAATTTAAACACACTAATTCACTTAATTCCACTCCGAAGCTTCGCTTGTTTCGCCCAAATCAACACTGCCTCCATCGCATCTTGCAGCGCCTATATATTTAAATTAGCAAAGAAATATCCAGAATGTTCAAGTAAACACGCGGAAGGTATCGAGCGTTCGAGTTTCGACTAGGCGCTGTCAGTTGAGCGATTTGTGATGTCATTTTCTCAATGCTCCCCTCGCTCTCGTTCCTGACACTAGATGGCGCTAGTTGACTTATTCATGCAACACTGCCCCCTCCTAAGACATGCTCGTCCCGAGCATTATCGGTCCCATAATAACGCGCCAAGCGATCCACATGGACGATCTTAGGAGTCCCTCTTGCGCCTTTCTGTATCCGGTAGGTCACATCGTTGATCCTGGTTACAATCCGGTACGGGCCGTCCCATTTAGCTTGAAGCTTAGGAGATTTCCCTTTGCTGCGGACTGGATTGTGCAACCACACAAGTGAACCTTCGTCGAACCCTTTGTTGTTCATTTTGCGGTCATACCGGGTTTTCATCTTTTCAGACATTTGCTGGCCCGATTGTCTGACGTGCTCATAAACGTCATTCATTTTTTTCCGCAAGTCATTTGCATAATCGGTTATACTGCGTGGAGCATCGGGTGGTATCCCGGTGATCAGGTCTGCAGGCAGCCGTAATTCTCTTCCAAAGTTTGCGAAAGCTGGTGTCACTGCTGTACTTTCGTGAACAGAACTTCGATATGACAACAAAAACGGTTGTATGTGCTTGTCCCAATCTCGTTGCCGATTGTCTACAACTTTTGCTAGGTACCTCTCCAATGTCTGATTAAATCGTTCCACCATTCCATCAGATTGCGGGTGATAAGAAGTCGTTCTTGTTTTATGAGTACCCATAACTCGGCAAGTTTCCTGGAATATTTGAGACTCAAAATTCCTTCCTTGATCGCTGTGAATCTCTAAAGGTACTCCAAAACGACAGAAGACTTCATGAACTAGTTTATCTGCAACTGTTGAAGCTTCTTGATTTGGAATGGCGAAGACTTCTGGCCACTTAGTGAAGTAATCCATCACAACCATGAAATACTTGTTACCGCTTTCACTCTCCGGAAACGGCCCCGCCACGTCAATGGCTATTCTCTCCCATGGTGCACCAACATTGTACAACTTCAATGCACCTCTACTACGAGTCTGAGGTCCCTTTACAGCCGCACAACTTGTACATTTGCGACACCAGTCCTCGACATCGTTTCGACAGTGGACCCAGTAAAACCGTTCTCGGATCTTCAGTAGAGTTCGTTTAACTCCCAGATGGCCTCCTGAACAATCATTATGGTACAGCTGTAGAACATCCGGTACTTTAACTTTAGGGACAACCATTTGCAAATGACAGCTGTCTCCCCGAACGTTTTCCCATTTACGGCACAGAACTCCATCCTGAAGCAGCAAGCTGTCCCACTGGGCCCAATAGCTTTTAGTGGTCGAACTCATCGCTGAGACGTCACTCCACTTGGGCTTGGGAGCACTGGCCTTTATCCATTCCAGAATCGGCTTGATGTCCGGATCTTCCTGCTGTGCATGTAGTAAGCTGTCCTTCCACTCGTTGCTGAGGTGGTCTGCCCTGAGCATCCTCACGGATACCACTTCCTTACTCTCTTGCCTAGTACAATGTTTGCAATCTTCAGGACAAGGTCTTCTTGACAATGCATCTGCGTTGCCATGAGATTTCCCGCTGCGATGTTCGATCTCAAAGTCGTATTCCTGCAGTAGTTCAATCCACCTCGCAACTTGTCCTTCTGGGTTTTTAAACTGCAATAGCCATTTTAGTGCAGCATGGTCAGTTCGTAAGTGAAATTTTCGTCCCAGAAGATATTTGCTAAAATGTTGCAACGACTTTACCACAGCTAGCAATTCGCGTCTTGTGACACAGTAGTTCCTTTCCGGTTTTGACAACGACTTGCTGAAGTACGCTATTACGACCTCTTGGTCACCATTCCGTTGAGACAACACACCGCCGAGTCCTATATCACTTGCGTCTGTGTCAACTATAAATTCTTTGCTTGCATCAGGGTATCCCAAAATAGGTGTTTTGCACAGACGGTCCTTGAGCTCCTGGAATGCGATATTGCAACTTTCATCCCAGCAGAAATGTCGCTTCTCCTCGGTTAGCTTGTGCAGAGGTTTGGCTATATCTGCAAAGTTCTTCACGAATCGCCGGTAATAGGAGCACAAACCCAAAAATGCTCTAACCTGCGTCTTGTCTTTTGGAACCGGCCAATCCTTGACAGCGGCGATTTTCTCTGGATCTGTGCGGATACCTTCTTCCGATACTACAAACCCCAAAAAGTTAACTTGCCGTTGAAATAGTGAACATTTCTTCGGGCTCAACTTGAGGTTGGCACTCTGAATCTTCATGAGCACGCGTTCCAGGTTTTGAAGGTGTTCCTCAAACGTACGGCCCACGATGATGATGTCATCCAAGTAGACCAGACAGGCATCGCCAATTAGCCTGGTAAGTACAAGTTCCATCAGCCTTTCAAACGTTGCTGGAGCATTGCACAACCCAAACGGCATTACTTTGAATTGCCACAGACCCTTTCCCGTCGAGAACGCAGTTTTCTCCTTGTCCTTAGGGTCAATTTCAACTTGCCAGTAGCCACTTTTTAGATCCAGCGTGCTAAACCATTTTACTCCTGTAAGCATGTCCAGCGTGTCATCAATTCTTGGCAAGGGATAGCTGTCCTTCTTTGTAACGTCGTTCAGACGGCGGTAATCAACACAGAACCGCATGCTGCCATCCTTCTTCTTTACCAGTACCACGGGTGAACACCATGGACTAGATGAAGGTTCAATAACACCATCCCTCACCATTCCCTCAATCATGGTTTCCACTTCCTTTTCACGTGCTACCGGCAATCGTCTTGGCCGCTGACGGATAGGCAACTCTTCACCTGTGTTTATTTTGTGTTGAACTAAACCAGTCTTTCCTATGTCAGCATCGTTTGATGAGAATACATCGGCGTACTCGAGTAACAACTTCTTCGCCTTCACCAATTCGTTCGGGGACAGAACACTGCGACAGTCTTCCAAAAGTGTGGTCACTCTCGTTTCTGAATCCTTGCTGGGGGTCCCACTCGATATATATTGGCACTGACGTAACCAATCCACTTCCTCACAAGTACCAACCAGTGTACCTTTTTCTATAACCTGTTCCCGGTCGCAAAGGTTCAGCACACGTACTCCTGAGATGTCAGTGGTCCTGACCAAGGTTCGAGCTACTTTCCATGGAAGGTCATTGTTTACCCTTTCCACAAGTACACAACGGTGAGCTTGCCCAGCGTTTCGTGGAAGACTAACCGGAACAATCGTTTCCGATCTCGGCGGAAGAACAATCTTCTTGATGCTGTACACGTTCCCTGGTAACGCACCTTCCATAAAAAGTTCCTCCTGTCCACATTTCAAAACACCTTGCTTAACGTCGATCTCACAACAATTATTCCTCATAAAGTCTAGGCCTAGGATGCAGTCGTCCATTATATCAGCCACGATGACATTATGCAGGTAGATCACGTTGCCTAGCTTCAACTCCATCTCCTTCTCTCCACGGACGGGTATACGCTGACCGGTGGCTGTTACCAAATTAATGCGTTCTCGGTTGTATGCGGAGTCCCCAAGGAACTGACTTATAAGTTGGGAACTAACAACCGTACGAGAGGCTCCAGTGTCTATGGTCAGTTTACACGGCATTCCGTTGACCTCGCCCTTGATGATTAGACTGTTCCCATCATGGGTTTGTGAGATCGAGATCCTTGGGGCTCTTTTAACATCAGCCAGCACCCGCCCCGCAGTTCTGGCTTTTACTCGTTTCCCTGCTGCTGCTGGGCGGTGCTGTTGGCCGCACTACCCTCCTGGGATCGTTCACCTTCCCTTTCTAGGGTTCGCTTAGGGCAGCTGGATCGAAGATGGCCCTTTTCCCCACAGCCATAGCACCTAGGGCTGTATCCTTTGTTGCGGTCGCGAACTGTAGCTGCTGCAACCTCCCTGACGCGATGGGAACGATGATCCTGCCGCACGGCTTCTACCTCCAGTGCATGGGCCAAGGCGTCCTTAAGCGTCTCATGGTGCCCGAGCCTCACAGCAGCTCTGACTTCCAGGTCACGGATGCCGTCGATGAATGTCTGCACCAGGTTCCCTCCAATGAGCGCAGGTACAGACCGGTATGCCTTTCGCACCAGCTTCTCCACCTCTAGAGCCCACTGCTGCAGGTTTTCGTTGATGCGCTGCACGCGATCTTTAAGCTGCGCACGAAAGACGTGTTCCAGGTGAGCGTCGCCATACCTCGCCTCCAATGCCTCAATGAGTTGCTCATAAGTCACTTCCTCACCGAGAGCTTCCAGAACTGTTAAGGCCTGGTCGCGCAGGCCTAGTGTGAGAGCAGTCATGGCCTGACTTTCATTCCAGCCGTTCGCCTTCATAACAGCCTCGAACTGGATCTTGTAGGCTGACCAGGAAGAGGTACCGTCGAACGGCGGCACTTTGAATCCACGTAGCGAAGGTGTTGTAGCTACTACGGGAGCTGTTGTTCCATCCCCAAGTTTGAGGTCGTCCAGCGTTTTCTTCACGTCAGCCATTACGTTGTCAACCCGATTGTTTACTTGGTCGATTCGGGTTTCGGCCTCCGACAGGCGGTTGTCATGTTGAGCAACCTTATCCTTCACCTCCCGTATCTCTTTTCCGAAGATAGCGTGAAGGTCCTTCATGAGGAGCATCTGCTCTTCCTTATCGCGTTGGAGTTGCTCTTCTAAACGACGGGCCTGTTCCTCCTGCCAGCGGGCCTGTTCCTCCTGCCGGCGGGCCTGTTCCTCTTGTCCGCTTTGCAGCTGCTCTTTCAACTGACGGGCCTGCTCCTCCTGTCGGCGAGCCTGCTCCTCCTGTCGGCGAGCCTGCTCCTCCTGTCGGCGAGCCTGCTCCTGCAGCATCACCATCAGAGCACCTAAGTCAGGTGCTGCAGATGTAGGAGCTACCGACGGGCCTGCAGCCGGTGGCTGGCCCTCCGTCGTCTGCGGCGTTGCACCACCAAATCTACGTTGGTCCGTCTCCTGCTGGCGTTGACTTTTGGTACGGACACCCTCCGTTTCCTCCTTAGGTAAAATCGGCATGATTTTATCCCACTTCTGACACCAATTGTTACGAGCTTGAGGTTCGTGACAATAAAAATTGCCGATAAAATTACCTAAATTAACACTTTAATTTACTTTACACAATTAAAGTTAAAACACCAATAATTTAAACACACTAATTCACTTAATTCCACTCCGAAGCTTCGCTTGTTTCGCCCAAATCAACACTGCCTCCATCGCATCTTGCAGCGCCTATATATTTAAATTAGCAAAGAAATATCCAGAATGTTCAAGTAAACACGCGGAAGGTATCGAGCGTTCGAGTTTCGACTAGGCGCTGTCAGTTGAGCGATTTGTGGTGTCATTTTCTCAATGCTCCCCTCGCTCTCGTTCCTGACACTAGATGGCGCTAGTTGACTTATTCATGCAACAATACAAAAGCAATACCATAGAAGGTCTCTATGATTAATATGCATTACAATAATAGGGTCGTGGGTTCGAATCCTATATATGAATGACTTATGAAAGTAAGGTCTATTATACAAAAGCAATACTATTGAAGGTCTCTATGATTAATATGCATTACAATAGTAGGGTCGTGGGTTCGAATCCTATATATGAATGACTTATGAAAGTAAGGTCTATGATTCAAAAGCAATATTATAGAAGGTCTCCTTGATGCATAAGCATTGTATGGGGTGGTCGGGAGCCCGACTGCCTGAAGTACTGTAGCACAATGACTAGTCCTATATTAGGGACTTATGATATTAAACTCACATGATACAAAAGCAATACTATAGAAGGTCTCCATGATGATTTGCATTACAATAGTAGGGTCGTGGGTTCGAACCCTATATAATAATGACTTATGAAAGTAAGGTCTATGATACAAAAGCAATACTATAGAAGGTCTCTATGATTAATACGCATTACAATAGTAGGGTCGTGGGTTCGAATCCTATATATGAATGACTTATGAAAGTGAGGTCTATAATACAAAAGCAATATTATAGAAGGTCTCCTTGATGCATAAGCACTGTATGGGGTGGTCGGGTGACCGACTGCTCCTAGTACTGTAGCAAAATGACTGGTCCTTATTAGGGACTTGAAAAGGAATATTGTGGTGGCGTGTATGCTGTTTTACGAGCAATTGGTCCGAGGTAAACTTGGACTCGCTAACCGATGTGTCCTAGACATATCATCTTAGTGCTGGTGGTAAGCGGGTTTGTTATAGCGATACGGCTTTCCCGTGGACATCGCACACCCATACCGTTTGTGGGCGGCGTAGTAGCGCATAGCGATGCGTCGTCTATATTTCGGATTGGGATGATGAGTGTGTTTGGTAGCACTTTTAAGTGTAACAGGCATACTCAACTTCATGTCTTAGTGTATTAGCGCTATGATACGTGGAGTTTTGTTCATTGGCGTCTTAGTAGCGTGCTACTATGATACGTTGGTGATATTTTTTTATATAACAACAATACCAACTTTGTTACCAAAGTCGATAGGGATCATGTGGGTGTGTTGTGAGGGGGCGCCATCCGTATGATAGTTGCATTGATGCTTACTGCTACTTGCGGTATTGCGTCTTGTGATGGATCTGCGGGTGTGCTGCGCCTGATTCGACGCTCTCTTGTGGTTCTGGTCGATGGATGTATGCGGGTGGTGATGTCTGCTGGGATGTATGGGGGACCTTGGGATGGTGTAAGCCCGACGATAGTCGTATTGACGCTTGTTACCTTCTGCAGCATTGCGTCTCTGCGATGGTTGTTTGGTGGGACGCTATTCTCAATGGAGCTTTCTGCGTCTTGGTTTGACTCACACCTAAGTAGCTTTGCCCAAGTCGGGTCCCTTCATTGCGGGGCTGCAGACTGTCTGCCCTCCACTATGTTTTATATAACAACATAATATTATATCTCTGTAACTTTCCCACCTTTGAATGATTGAAGGCAACTTGTTGGTGGGTGAGACAAACATGATCGAAAATGCATTTACTCAACGTCAGTGACACAAAACCTTTCTGATGGCGAATTATTACTCTTATCTTATAACTGCCTTTTGGCTATATCTGCCGTTGTATTGGTTGGTGGAGCATATGTGTCGACCTCATGCGGGTGGTAGCTGGCGGGAGGATCTGAGGAGACTCTCAAGGCTGCGGCCGAAAGCCGTACAACGTGGGACCCCATTCCCTTGAAGTGAGCGGTAGACTCATGACACGCTCTGCGGCTAGTAGCCGTGCTGATCATGCAATTGGTGGTGATGCCATACACTTACATCACGTCTGCAGGAGCGGCGGTCTGGCAGGTGGTGGCGCTCACGGAGGGTTTACGGCCAGTGTGCCTATTTGCCTAAACCGTGTGACGTATATTCATTGTGGCTGGATTCGTTCGTATTCTGTTTGGCGTTTATACGCATTGACATGCGCGACTTCGGTCGATGTTTGTGCTTACGCACTAGCAAGGGGCCAAGCCTCTTTTACTGGTTCGCCAGTTATTTTCCTGTGGACTACGGTCCAGTTCCCGAATTAGCTTTCCCTTCGGGGGAATGCATCAAAATGGTTGGCACTCACCGTGCACGGCGTGTATGGGGCCGTGTGCCTCCCCTACATTTTTTAAAAAATGTAGGAGAGCAAAGCCCTTGTATCGGGTATTTTGTATAAACATATTTTGAGCCTTTTCCGAGCGGGAAGGGATAAATAATGTTAAGTTAATAATGTAAACCTGATACAAGTGGAATTGGGACGTTTTATGTTCTTGACCTTTCTCGAGCCCTGTCTTCGTGAACGGGGTTCACTTAGCTTATAAGGCACTACCAACAGCTTTCAATTGCTCTAGCGAATATTCATTCTTCCAAAAAACACCTAAAAGAACTAAGTTACTAAACAAACACAACGTAAATAAGGGTCCTAATCAAGTCGATCACGCCAAAATATTACAAACGGCCTATTATTAAACCTTTAGAAAGATCATTTAGAAAGATCAAAACATATTTTATTTATCCTAGTCACATATATATAATTTTTATTATTAAGGGGAATTAATTATATTCAATATCATACATATTTTTATACATAGAGAGAGAGAGGGGACCGTTACAGTATGATGACTGTAGAAACCAGAGTCTCTTTTTACTGGAAGCGAGACAGTTAATCGGGTGCTCAGGCGTAACAACACATCTGCATTGTTTTGATTCTTAGTCGAGGACAGATGTAGATGTCTATGGACCACAGCACACACTTATCATCACGTAGACTGTGTGCCTGTTTGTCACCATTATTCTACATAAATTATATCCGTGCACTAAATCTAGGTCTCAAGAAACATCTGCGTGCATTAATAGATCGATTACGTGCTTTTGTCAAGTGCTAATCGGTGAATACTTTTCAAAATGATGATTTACAAAAACAAATAATCTTAAAGTCTTTCTTTATTATATATATATATATATATATATATATATATATATATATATATATATATATATATATATATATATATATTACGATTTAAACTCGAAATTGTAAAGCAAATTTATAACGAAGTTCAATCAAACTTCCAGACTACATTTCCTCAATTAATAATATTGTTACGCGCCTAAGTCGACGGCACTAGAGCCATCTAGTGTCAGAGACGAGAGCGAGGGGAGCTTTCCAGAAAATGACATCACTAATCTTTCAGCCGACAGTGCCATCTAGTCTTGAACCGAAGAACTAAACTTCTAGAAGTTGAAACTCGAACTCTCGTGTTTACTTGAATATTCTGGATATTTCGGTGCTAATTTATATTTATAGGCGCTGCAAGACGCGATCGGTGAAGTATTGAATTTGGCGAGACAAGCGAAGCTTCGGAGCGGAATAAAGTGTATCAGTGTGATTAATCATTAGTGTTTTAAGTTTAAATTTGTGTAAAGAAAATTAAAGTGTTAATTTAGGTAATTTTGTCGGCAATTTTTATTGTCATGAACCTCAAGCTCGTAACAATATACTTACACTTTAAAGAAGAGAGATCTCATTTGATAAAAATACCTACGACTGCCTATGAAGAAATACCAGAAATATTGCAGGTGTGTGACCGGCCTACATATGTTATGATTATCCTTTCATTTTCCGTATTCACCTCATATGATACCCACGGGACATGGGACAAAATTGTGTGATGGATTCCCATTCTGATTCTGATTTTAAATCTGATTCTGACTTTGGATTCTGTTACGAAGTCATCATATGGCATTCGTATTTGTTTTTATTGATTTAATAATATTGTTGTTAAAAATATAATATTGGTAAAAATTATAACACAAATTTCCTAGCTTTTACTATAATTTAAGACTTGTGGAGGCCCAAGATCTTTGTAGAACATTCTGTTTTTTCATACTTACACAACTAGTTTAAAATATCTTCGTAAATATTTATTACAGTTTTTATCATAAATGGACATGTTAATTATAACGTAGTCATTTTGGCTTGGAGTTTGGGATGTATACTAACCAATCAATCAATAATATATAAAAAAATCCCACACCACACTTGTTTGCTTTTACTGCTTTTGAGAAACGACTATTGGAAATGATGATATACTTAATAATCATTGGTTGATTATTAAGTATATCATCATTTCCAATAATCAATACCATATCAAAACAACACTATCTGTTTTAATTTTATATATTTTTTGAAAATTATTGTGATTTACAATAACAAATGCAGTGTTACTAATATATCAAAACATGTAAAAATATTCTCCACACCACGTTAGTCTGTATGTGCACTAGCCTTTCAAGCGCCATAAAAATCCCATGCAGTCGCATGCGCCCGGCAAATCCCGAGCGGTCACATGCGACCGCACCCACCCACAACGCATAAACAATTAAAACTTGTATTTAGATAGTATAGCATTATAAAATTTATATAAAATTCTCTATCTTGTATTCTAAACAAAAGTCAGGTTTTACTTCATTACAAAAAGATTTTATTGTATTTTGATAACAAAAAAAAAAACATACCAAACGAATGTCGGCAGCGTGAAAATCACTATTATTTCAATATATATTACTCGAAATTATTTACGTAAAAAAGAAAAATTATATTCACAAACAAACTTTCATTACAATTTTATAATAAAACACTATACTAAAACATACACTAAAACACTAGAAAAATCCAAAAATCAACACAATAACATTCACGCGAAAATGGCGTACGAAATGAACGTAGATTATAAACAAATATTCATAGGATAACAGTTTTTTATTGCACTAGAGAATAGAGTATTTCATATTGATTATATAATGCCAAACTTCTTCATAGAAAAGTAGTTTCTATACAAAAGTTTTTATGGATTAAAGTGCTGTGGGTGGGTGCCTCATGAGACAGCTAGGGATTTGACGGAATATGGCCGCGGTCTCATGAGACTGCTAGGGATTTGAGAGGCTAGTTGTATCAGAATTACTAAAAGGATTATACAACAATCTTAAAATACCTATAAATTCTGATGTATGTATATATGTACAGCTTCGCTTAATAATCTCAACTGTGAACTGTAAAAATTCCTAAAAAATCGATTTTAGTTTCTTTTTAGGTTACCTCACTGTTAATATTTTACTTAATTACTAATTTCTCAGTATTTCCCTTACGTACTGTAAAACTAATGTATATTGTATGTATGTATAGTATAGTGATTATAAGGAATAAATCGACATGTGTTTCGTTATTACACGCTATAACACTCATTCTCCATATAAAAAAATTGTCTCCCTTGAGATTTTATAATAATTCAAATTATTTTATGAAATCACATTCCATCCTACATTTTCCCCGTTAAATACTTATTTACAAATTCGAAGCAGGGTACGCAGCGAAATGTGAAAGTCGGTAAGCAGCGTAAGAATGAAGAAAATTTTAATTAATTTAGTACATTGGTTTTATATCTACGTGAGATTTTTTGACATTACTAAGTTTTTATTATTAAGAAACAGAGATTAAATTCTTCTAGTTGCTAATTTTGTTGTATATTTATAATGTGAAAATATTTTTGATATTAAGTTTTTTAACTTCCCACTATGAAAAATCAATGATTTTCCAACAATCGGGAAGTAATTGGTTTCACCCCCCCCCAGTTTTTGCTCATCGTGGTTTCATTAGATCTCTAAGTTTAGAGGTCCTAGAAAGTGTGTGCATGCGTGCGTGCGTGCCTGCGTGCGTGCATGCGTGCGTGTGTACGTGCGTGCGTGCGTACGTGCGTACTTGCGTACGTGCGTGCGTGAGTGCGTGCGTGCGTTCGTGCGTGCGTGTGTGTGTGTGTGTGTGTGTGTGTGTGTGTGTGTGTGTGTGTGTGTGTGCGTGAGTGCGTGCGTGCGTGCGTGCGTGCGTGCGTGGGTGCGTGGGTGCGTGAGTGCGTGCGTGCGTGTGCGTGTGTGTGTGTGTGTGTGTGTGTGTGTGTGTGTGTGTGTTTATACACATCTCATAACATTTAAATGAGTTAACCAATTTGTACAAACTTGGTGGCGTTCGAAAGGGTTTAACCAATTTGATTTGGACCGGTAGATTTTGAGAAATCTCAGAAATAAAATTTTCAACAATTCTTTTGATATATTTTTTAAACATATGTAACGAATAATTCTAAAAATAATCAGCTCTTAAACATAAAAACGATGTCAATTCCTGCGAACAGACGATTTAACGTTATTATATTGAATACAAAATATTTTATTCTATTCTAAAGCCTTTTCATGTAACCTCACATATTCACATGTCCTACTTCAGGCGTGGGATAAATTCCCTATTATTGTCACATATAATCTTGGAATAGTCTGAGGGTTATTAAGTTGGTAAAAGCTATGATGCGCCGTCAGTCAAGCATTGTATTATTTAACAAGTGTCAATATCTGTTTTCAGGTGGTGATAACTGATAGACCGTATGCCAATTTATTGCCAACCGCACGAGGATGTGCGATAGTCAGAGGTGGCCGTGTCGGGGGTGTCTATAAAATACAGAGAGGTAGCATCGCTATAGCAGAGTAATTCCTCTAGTGCACGAGAGGAAGATCATGTTGCTGAGAGGTTGCTCTGTGTTACACTGAAATCTGTAGTGTTACTGTTGGTTTACATACTTTGGTGTTAAACTGTGACTACGTCCCTTACATTGCACTACTGTTTAATTGTGACGGGGCATATAACGTTATGGTCGAACTCTAATTGCTCTATACGGAATTGAAAAAATATTAAGAAAAAAGTGGTTGTTACTATCATTGCAGGGCTTATGCTGATGCAATGATCATAGGCACATAAAATAGTGATTCTGGACTATCATAAACAGAAGATGAAAAAAAAGAGTAGGAAAAACATTTTTCTTACTATCTTTGCAGTATCTAACGCCGATCCAGTGATATGACTACGGGAAATAATGATTCCGGACTAGGATAAGAAGTACTTGAAAAAAAAGGAAGAAAAAATCAAATAATGATTTAATTAAAAAAAAGAATAATTGCAAGGCTTGTGCCGGTCCAATGGCTACAAGAAATAATCATTGTAGCATAAGGATGACTGTAGTTTTGAAGGGCTTACTGCCGGACCAAACTCGATTGCTACCTATCTGCAGGGTCAATATAGACCGGACCAGACGCAGTTTTACCTGGAATTGAACTGTGTTTTTCTGTCTACAGATAGCTAAGATTGTGATGGAGCGCGTGCGCAGACGCACGCACAGCTAGCCAGAATTCTTGTACGTGCATCGCACACCTACGCGTCGCACCTTCAGTGGCGTCTGTGTGGTATGCTTGTATAAAACGGACGAAGAGGCCGCTGTGAGTCTTGACTCTGGCGTGGCACGGTGCACTTCTTGTATTCCGCTGCTAGCTCATCCTTGACTCATTGGATAATTTTAACGATTGCCTGTGATCTGTGTTTTTCATAGTTGTATAAAATAATATATTGTAAATTAATTCTATTTAAAAGAAATGTCCCGCTGGGTTTTTTACTGGTTCTTCCCAGGACAGAGCTTTTCAAAAACAAGTGATCATGGTACTATATTGAATAAAATAATTTTATTAGATTCGAAAGCTTATTAATATAACCCCACATATTCATTGTTCACATATTGGACACACACAAGCACATATATATAGCGGGATGTTCCAGTAATGGCCCGAAGGGTCAACTGTTTTTCATATTTTTTTCGTATGTAATGATTATTATGAATTTATTTAATTAAATATAATATTAATTTACAATTTTCTAATACTCGTATTCCCAAAAGTAATTTGGGGCCTTTGTATTTATTTTAGCAATTAAGTTAGAATTGTAATCTTATACTTAAGCTCTACTACAATTAATACAGGTTGTATTTATTCTGTTTCTGACAGAAACATTTACTTGCATTATTATAAGATAATTTCTATGAAATATTTTCACCATATATTTATATTCTTAACCTCGTTAATGACCCCAAACCTTATCAAAATAAATGTCCTTTAAGATTACAGATACCCTCTGCAGCCATTGCCTTGTGTTGTGATGTGATGTGATAGATTGTGTTATATTAATGATATTTATGTAGCTAATTGTCAATTATAAAGCTTTTTAACGAATAAAATAGTAAGCGGAAGTGTAAATGAGCGGTATAGTTTGAAGAACCAATAACCGAGGGGGAAAACAAATTCTCGAGTGGCAACCACGCCTAGTAAGTTGATGGATGCAGATGACTCAAGACCGTGCTTTGTGGCATTCCTTAGAGGATGCCTATGTTTACCAGTAGATTTGCGAAGGGTTGTAATGAAGATGATAAGGATGAAGTTTCCATAATTTTTAATTGTCCAAGATAATATGTGATGACTACGTGATCTAGTTAGAGCATCTGATTATTACGTAACATACTTAAGACGTGCGGTGGCGTTGTAAGAGAATTCATCATCTGTATTTCGTACATTGGGTGTCGAAAGAGGTGATTATAGGATATGGTAAAACGATGTTAGGCTTTCGATAAATGGCAGTATACCGATCTCTTTTATATTCGCTTTATCTAAAAAATTGTAAAATATTCAGGTCACTTAAATGTATTAGAGCCATGCTACAGCTATATTATAGTAGTTAGATCACGCTCTTACAAAAAAAAAAACTAGTGTAATTAGTAGGTTAATTTTGCTGTGTTTCGGAGGTGTGACAAAGAATTTGAGTTCTGATTCTTTATTGAGGGTAAATACCGATGTCAATGGACCACACCATCCACTTATAATACGTTGGAGGAGTATATGCTCATTTTGACCCCTATTCTGTAAAAAAATTAAGTTACAGCTTTGGGTTCAACAGCTGGGCACAGGCCACCCCTCAAGACCGAGTACATTTTAGGGCAAGAAAATATCCATCGTGCTTCACTACAGATTGGAGTTGGCGGACTTCACACGTTTTAGAAATATATTTTTGTACGTGGTCAATTCAAATTAGCACTTTAATTAACAATAATAATGGCGCCAGCAGGGATCGAATCCAGGAAGCTCGCATACCGTGAATTGTTGTACAGCAAGCACTTAACACTTGAGCTACTACAGCTAAAACAAGAATATCATATCAGTAAACAATAGTTTTAAGTTACCGTGTAGTGACGGTGTAAGTATATCTACCGCTACATATCATCCTGTGGGTGTCGTAAGAGGCGAGAAAGGGAAACAAATCACGATGGACAGCAGTTCGTCCTAATAAAGACTAAATACTCCCCAACCCCAACCTGAATTCCAAGTTTGGCAACTAACGCTATAATGATAACGGTAAGTGTACAGCACTAGGAGCACCATGGATCCCTCGAGATTCGAGAAAGAAAGACACTTATTGATTCACTACACTGTTTAATAATAAACCTTACTGAATATAGACATGTGTCAATCATGCATGATTCGTTCGTTTGAGCTGGAACACTTAAAAGTATTGATGGATCATTCATTTGTTTTTGAATGTACCAGTACAACCAATCACAAACAATTGACGGTACCTTTTTAACCGGCGATTTGTTTGAATTGTGAATGAGCCGCAAACCGACCGAATCCCGAAAGATCTGAATGAATTGTTTTAATGTAGGGTGTACCACTACCAGTGCAGTATAATCAGTGCACGCATTCGGAAATGTTGCCAAGTTAGGCGATATTTAGCTATTTAGGCTAGTTTTAAAGTAATCGGAGCGACCAAGATTGTGATTTTCTACTAGTCTCCGAGTAGGCTATCTAAGAAAGAAGGCGATTGTAAAGGATATTTATTCTATAACCCTTTTATTAGAAAATAATAAAATGTAGATATTGCAACTGACTTCTTAAGTATTTTTTAATTCCTTTGTAGTCTACTTCTTATGCTTACAATCCTTATTACTTCTATGAATAATATAACACTAAAGGTACCTAACATAAGTTTAAATTAAAGCATTTTCTTAAAATATTTCTTATAAAATTGGGTGACTTTTTAAAACTTTCATCTTTTATTCTGCGTCAAATTTTTGGCGACTTGGATTCGGCTAGAATAGGTAACACTACACTATTCGTACAGAGCAAGGAAAAGGGAAACAGAATTACAGATACAGAACATAGGTACTATTACTAAATAGTAAATACTAACTAATCTCTGGCGAGAGGTATAAAAAAGCTATAAAGATGAAATGAACAACGAATCGAAATACGATACGTCAATCAAACAAATTAAATCGGAATCAAAGTTAGATATCTGTATTCTGGATTCCCCGGTGTGGTCTCTGTGATGATCTGACGATGAAGTGTACTCGTAGATGGAGGATAGGATTAATTTAACGTTCTTTTATAATTGTGCAAGATTGAAGTAGCTCAGTTCAGAGAAGCTGCAAAGTGCAATGCAAACGTGGAAAGTTCTCTATGTGTCATAAGAAAGCACTTTATTTTTATCAAGTAGCTACACCTGCACTGATAATAAAAAATATTGTAGAGAAAGTGATAGAGAAGGTAATAAGGACCGGATTAATTCCTGTGGCTCTAGGTCTGGTATTAGATCAGAGAACATCATTCATATCAGCCATTAAGTTGAAGGATGAAAGAAGATTCTAGAAAAAAAATATTGGCCAAGGAAAATACTGGTAAGATAATTAAGTAAATGAAATTAAACTTTCAGTGTTAAAATTAGCATAAGTGTATTTTTATTATTTTGATTGCTTGTTAACCAATACAAAAAGTCTGTTTTCATTTTAGATGACACAATCATAATAAAAGGCTAAAAGATTTAAGATTATATTTGATCCTCAAATCTTCTGAGAATAAGAAATTATTTTCTTGAGAAAATACTATATTAAATCTAAAAATGATATGACATTTAGATGTTTGTTTATCTGAATGTTAACATGCAGTAAAATAATACCTATAAATGATATAAATAATGAAGTTCAACTTACTAAAATATGAAAATACATTATCACTAACAATGCCCTTTTTAGTGTAAATAAAAACGTTGATTAATATCTACTTTTATGTGAATATAACTGAAGTAAAGCCAAAATAATCATTATCTTTGTTTTTCAGGTGTGATAAGCATGACTATTGTTATACGGGATAACAAATGGAAACCCTTAAGGCAAGTTGTAACCTGTCTCATCGGATCGGAACTCATCGGAGAATGAATGCCTTTTGGACAAATTCTATAAGAACATTAGAACAAAAATATGTATATGGAACTGGTGTAATGTGATTGTTAGAATCCTAAATGGATTAGATGTTATTAGATTAAAATTAGACAACCAATTGCCACAAATAAAGCATATAAAAATGTTCAGATGAAATTTAAAAACTAATAATTTTTATCATTATAAATGATTTTTGTTATTTGGTAAGAGACAATATAATAAAATTTTTGGAATTTTAGTTGTATAATTCTTATTTCTTATAAATAAAATTTAAAAAAGAATTGCAGAAAGGGGTCTACATCTGCAAAGGTGACATTTGGTTAATGATTATCTCATGTTTTGGTCTGAGAATACACAGACCACATTTTATTTAACCAAGATTTTAGGTTATATCACCAAGTCTATTTAAATAAATATTTACAAGTTATAATTATTAAAAATAAACATTGCTCTGCCTTATTGGGCTTCAAATTGCTACGTTTGTAAGATGTAGTTAACCCTGCTTTGGAGAATATGCGTTCACAGGGCACGCTGCTGGCCATATGCTGGGAAAATGTTTCCAAATTTCACTCCTTTTTGTTTTGAGGCGTAGACATTTTAACTGTTAATTTTCAATTTACAATTTTTAAAATGAGATTACAAGCCACCATTAACCTTAGATTAAAACCACCATCACCAAATTCAGCTAAATAAATGTTATTGTTTTATTGAACACCTAAAAGAATATACTTACTAAAATATTACTGACAAAATATCTCATAAATATGTTAAGCTATTAAAAATAAACATAAGGAAGAAACGAACGAAACCTTCAGAAAACTAAACTACTTCAAGAGACAAGCAAAGCAAATCGAATGCACACTGCTCAACGCAGACTGCTGAGCTGATTACCTATAGCTGAGTATTAGGTGGTATCAAGAGTATTTATTATATAAGGGTTTTTATTATTATATAAGTAAAATAAAAACATATTTTACATTTAATTGTTTATTACTTATATTTGATTGTTGCATCTATGAGTTAAAAATATCATTTCGTGGTAAAGGCGTATAAAAAAAGGACTTTAAAAACACCTTAGTTTCGTGGGGTTTACTAAAAATAACACTTCAAAAGATTTCAAGGCAAATTATTTATTTAATATGATGATTTTCTTATAAGATAAACTTTTATCTTATAAGAAAATCATCATATTAAGTACTTTGTAGCAAATAAACATTACAATCCTTATTTTTAGACATTTGAAGCCTAAATTTTATATTAGATGAAAACAATATCTTCTTTTTACTAAAATTGCTGTTTTCAATGCTTTGCTTTGAAATAAATAGCGCCATCTTATTCGATCTATAGTTAAAGTCAATTCTCATTTTATCGAAATCAAACCAAAATGGATGAGACTTAAGGTGGTACGCTCAATAGATGCTAGATGGCCTAAATGCAAAGTAAATTTATAAGAATCGATGAAATTAAGTATAGTTATGAATGAAATTTAAAAATAAACAAATTTATTAAATTAATAAAATATATAATAATAACAATAATAAATAAAGTTATCAATTAAATCAAATCAATTGAAATTTTTGTGTTTATGCCATCTAGCATCTTTTGGACTTCCCACCTTGAAAATCCATAAATTTTTGTTCGATAAAATGCTTTATTACCTATAACATGCAGTAGATGGCGATGATAGCATTACAAAGTCATAAAAATTTTTTTCCCATTTGTTCCCAATGGATCTTACAGACACAGAGTACTGGATGGTACTGGAGCCAGAAAGGATCCATTTGAATGATCGATCCGAATGTACCGGTACGCGTGACGAAATGTACTAGAATGATCCGTTCGCTAGAAATGAGTGATCTACACATGTCTAACTGAATAGTATACAGCGTGTACGATCACTTTTCTTATAATTATTTTAACAAATTATTTCTTATTGACTTAGCAACTTTACAATACCGAAACCATAGTGCGTCTTAAAATAATAGTGTCGCCATCTATTATCCACCATACAAACAAGACAAACCCTTAATATTAGACATGCCGCCCACCAAGGACAACATGTCAAATTGTCCTTTAATTCACCGCCCAACATTGATACTTTTTTTACAGACTATACAATTACAGAAACTTTAAAATTGAGAACACAAAAATCAAAGAACATTAAATAGATTTATAAGTAAAACATTTACACATAACAATATTATATTTTTTTATTAAGTAGTTGGGAGAACGCATAACTTGGTAATTGGTCACTTCAGCAAAGAATTTTTTTGTACGTAAAGTGACAACTCTAGTGATATTATCCTTGCCTGGATGATTCGCTACGGTGACACCGAGAAGCCATTTACAAGGAGGTAAGCCATCTTCTTTAACAAGAACCACATCGTCTTCTTTGGGCTCTGGCGTTTGTTCTTTCCATCGGTATCACTGTTGTAATTGAGTGATATAATCGTTCGCCATCGACGCCAAATATTTTGTAGCATGCGTAGTGTAAGCTGCCATCGCCTTAATGAAGAAATGCTCGTAGCCTCATAATTGTAATCGGGAGCAGTATCCAACGGTTCTCCTACTAGAAAATGTCCAGGGGTCAGAAATTCATCAGCTAAATTTCCTATCCTAGACAGTGGTCTAGAATTAAGGCAGGCCTCCTCTTGCGTAAAGCACAGTAGCCAGTTCCTCATATGTTAACGTGTGATCCCCAATTATTCTTTTTAAATGAAATTTCATTGACTTAATTGCAGCCTCCCACAAGCCTCCAAAGTGCGGAGTACTAGGAGGGATAAAATGCCAAGCTGTACCGATAGTGGCTAAACTCTCTGTTATCTCCTCTCTTAAATATGATTGTTCCGTTTTAAATAAATCCTGCAGTTCACGTGAAGCTCCCACGAAATTAGTACCATTGTCGCTCCACAAATCCGTACAATGACCTCGCCTGGCAATGAAACGACGAAAGGCGGCCAGGAATCCCTTTGAGGTTAAATCACTTACGGCCTCGATGTGTACAGCCTTGGTCGCCATGCAGACGAATAAGCAAATATATCCTTTATAGGATCGGAAACCACGACCCTTGGTGGTTTTGATGTTGATAGGTTCCGCATAATCAACTCCACATTTCTTAAATAGTCTTTCTGGTGTGACTGTAAAAGAAGGAAGTTGTCCCATCAGTGGATATTGTGAAGCTGCAGCGCTTTTCACGCAAATTGTACATTTGCGAATATGTGCCTTAATCAAGGGTTTGACACCTAATACCCAATATTAGAATTTATCAAAAATAGTCTGCAATAAGCGATCACCCGAAGCAAATTATTGAGTGAAGATTATCGATTCCAGAAATCTTCTTCGACTGTAACCATTAAAACCTTGATTTCCTCTAAGTTTGTTTCAAAATTTTTTAATTTATTTTGTGTTATTAATTTTTCTTTTAAGATTTCAGGACCATTTTGCCACAAGAACCACTATAGTAATTAAGGTGGCCGAAGGCCTCGAGAAGCGCAGTCAGCTTGATTCTGCTTAGACTGTATAGTACCGTGTGTATAGTACCGAAAATTACTCTTAGCATTCTGTAGTGTTTTATTTTTTCTGTACTATCTTCCCTCCAAAGTATTCGTTGATAATCGGCATCTTCTGGGTGAACCTTAACCTGGCGATACATTTTGATAATGTCAGCCGATAGACATATTGAAAAAGCTCGCCACCTCAATATGATATGTCTTATATCTGATTGTAAGGTTGGGCCAAACATTATCATTCAATGACTCATTATTTGAAACTTTACAAGATTTATCGTTAACGACTCTTACCTTTGTGGTTTTCTTGTCCTCCCTAACAGCATGATGGGGAATATAAATGGCCCTTGTACTGATGTCTGGCGACTTTACTAGTTCCATATGATTCAGAAAAAAGGTAATTATTTATGACATCTCTGTATTGAATAAAACTAAATTTACGGATTTTATCGCGTTTATTTCATTACTTTTACTTATTTTTAATTCCCGACGTTTCGGGTGCTTTACAGCACCCATGGTCACGGGTGGACTGAGATGTTTGACGTCCCAATGTCAATGTTAGTTAATTTTACCAAAAAAAAAAAATAATATTCAAAAACTGAAGGTAGCCAGACTAACTATGACATTGGGACGTCAAACATCACAGTCCCCCCCCGTGACCAAGGTTGCTGTAAAGCACCCGAAACGTCGGGAATTAAAAAATAAGTAAAAATAGCGAAATAAACGCGATAAAATCCGTAAATTTAGTTTTATTCAATGTGTAGTGTTCGCGTAAATTTAAGACATCTCTGTATCTAAATTTCAGTTATAATTGAATTTTCTTTCTAATGATTGTAATCGTTTTTCAGATATTCTCAACGAATCACCTACTTCAGGTGGAGACGTGTTAAAAGTAAGATGGACAATATATCTACCATCTTCATCCCTTTGCACGGTTTCAGCAAACAATGCTTCACACCGCTTTTCCTCTTCTGTCAGTAGCCTTTCCCTGAGAAGACTTATTTCAGCTTCAAATTCCCAAATTTTTTTTTCGTTGTCTGCTACCTGACAATGCATAACGTGAACCTTTCGAGAAGAATTGTGTGAAATGTTAACAATATCTGACAAAATCCATCCTAATGTCGTTGACTGAGCCACTGGTGTACCCATTGGACCTTTTTTCACTCCATCTTTGATGAGTTGGCTATATACCTCAGCTCCTAATAATAAGTCTACTCGACTTGGGGTATAATATTCTGGGATAGCTAATGTCATCTTAGAGAGTTCATCCCACTTCAAAGATTCTATATTAGTTGCTGGTAAAAGAGTGGTGATGGATTTCAAGACATATGCCTTCACGACTATGACCACGTTTGGATCAACAGGAGATCTTATTTCTAGATTTACCATAGAATTGGAGATTAAATTATTACCTCCACGTACTCCTGAAGTTGTGCCTTTTATGGGAGTTTTTTTTAACACTAACATTTGTACTGTGGATTCGGTAACAAATGATGATTGAGATCCTTTATCCCGAAGTGCTCGTATCGTAAGTAAGTTTTCCGTTTTAGATAACACTTTGACTAAAGCTGTAGCTAGGAGTACCTGCTGACTTATCCTGTTTCTAGCTATAGGTACATGAAACAACAGAAGAGTTTCTTATGTCTAAATTTTGTGTATTTTCCTGATTATCCTGATTTTATTCTGGTTGTGTTACTGGATGTAAAAGAGTATGGTGTTTTTTTTTTTACAAATTTTACATTTAATTTGGTAGCGACATATTTTAGCCGAATGATTATTTCCAAGACAGCAAAAGCAAACCTGGTTATTTTTTACAAAGTTAAGGCGAGCGTTAACCGATTCTTTGCCGAAACTTTTACAATTACCAAGTTTGTGCTCTTCCAAACAGAATGGACAACTGATATTAGTTGTATGCATAGAATTCACCTTAACAGAATGAATAATTTTATGACTGGATTTTGATTCAGAAGGCAAGAATTCTATAGCTCTATACCGATTGGTTCCTAACCAATCTTTTGATCATCTCTTGAAACATTATTGCTCACATAAAATTCCCACTGCCTTCTTGACTCAAGATCCAGCTTTAATGAGATAATATATATTATAAGAATATCCCATGTACTGGTTTTAATACCAAGATTCGCTAGTGAGGCTAAATAATCATTTAATGATTTCTTATATTTACGCGAACATTACACATTGAAATAATATTAGTTTTTACGGATTTTATCGCGTATATTTAACTATAAATACCCGACGTTTCTAGCGCTTTACAGCACCCATGGTCACGGGGAGGACTGAGATGTTCATCGTCCAAATGTTATAGTTAACAGCGGTTAACATAAAAAAATTTAACTTTTGTTCCGATCTACACGGTATGAACTTATGGTATCTTGAAGTTTTGCAGTTATTTGTATTCTTGGGTGGGGATTTAATTTTATTTATTATAGGATCCCAAGCAGATGGTAGTACCCAGCATCTTCTCTATTGAAATTAGGATGTTTTTTAGATTTCAATAGCCTTGCGAATCATCCTTGGAAGGAATCGGTGTTCTTTAGCGAAGATTTGTGGTCTATCAAATCTGATGTAGTGACGAGAGCGATACTGTACGTGTTCACAGACTGCAGACTTCCCGGAGCGTCGATTCTTCACTTCAGCTATATGTTCTTTAACGCGGGTTTTAATTGCTCTTTTAGTTTGTCCTATGTAAGAGAGACCACACTCACAATCAAGCTTGTATACTTCTGCATCTTGCAGAGGGACGTTACACTTGACTGACGGTAAAAACTGACCAATCTTCTTCGGCGGCTTGAAGTATGTTTTGATGGAAGCGCACTTCAAGATGTAGCCAATCTTGTCAGTGACTTCTCTGGCATATGGTAGTACAGCAGGAACACGCTCGACTGTGGCCGGCTTCACTCGTTCACTGTGACGTAGGCGCGGGACACGAAGCTTGTTGTCTTGCAAAACTTGCTTGACGTGGTGGAGCTCGGCAGCCAGGTGTTTACAGTCGCAGATCCCTCGTGCTCTCTTAAACAAAGATTTACCCACGGTAGCTGACTGTGAAGGATGGTGGTGAGAATCACCGTTTACATATCTATTTGTATGGGTCTTTTTTCTATACACAGTATGGCTCAAGGTGTTATCAGGATTCCGAATTACTAACACATCTAGAAAAACTAAAGAATTGTTTTCCTCTGACTCCATTGTGAACTTAATTTTAGAATTTATAGAGTTGAGATGGTCTAAAAATGCAGTTAATTTATCTAAAGGTAGAATTGTGAAAGTGTCGTCTACGTACCGCTTGTAGAATCTTGGATTTATGGGAGACGTAAGCAGGTCTTTCTCCTCAAAGTCTTCCATGAATATGTCGGCGACAATGGGAGATACAGGTGAGCCCATCGCCATACCATCTACTTGCTTATAGAACTCCTCCTTCCAAAATAGGTAGCCAGATGTAAGGCAGTGTCTGGTAATACTGCATATTCTACGGGCATGTTGTTTTCTTCCAGCCTTCTAGTAACAATTGAAACAGTCTTCAACAGGTAAGCATGTAAACAATGACTGCACATCAAAACTGACCATAGTTTCATTGTCTGCCAGATGTAGGTCTTTAATCTCGCTGAGAGAATTTTTTTTTTTTTTTTTTTTTTTATAGAAGAGGGGGCAAACGAGCATGTGGCTCACCTGATGTTAAGTGACTACCGCCGCCCATGATCAACCGCAACACCAGGGGAATTGCAGGTGCGTTGCCGGCCCTTTAGAAAGGAGTAAGCTCTTTTCTTGAAGGTCCCCAGGTCGTATCGGTCCGGAAAAATCACCGGTGGTAAATTATTCCACATAGAGGTTGTACGCGGAAGAAAACTCCTTTTGAAACGTACAGTGGTGGACCGCCAAGCATCCAGATGGTGTGGATGGTATCGGGACGTTTGCCGTGTAGTGCGTTCACGAAATTTGGCGGCTGGGATTAATCCGAACAATTCCTCAGAGCACTCCCCGTGATAGATGCGATAAAATACGCAAAGAGATGCAACATCTCTTCGCAGCGCCAGTGAATCGAGCCGATCGGAAAGCACTCGGTCGTCGACGATTCGAGCCGCTCTGCGTTGGATGCGGTCAAGTGGAAGGAGCTGGTACTGGGGAGCCCCAGCCCAGAGATGGGAACAGTATTCCATGAGCGGCCGAACCTGCGCCTTGTAAAGTTGCAGGCGGTGTGCCGGCATGAAATACTGTCCCGCTCTGCTGAGCACGCCAAGCTTTTTAGAGGCCAATTTGGCCTTCCCTTCCAAGTGACCACGAAACTGCACGTCACTCGATATGTCGACGCCGAGGATTCCGATACTGGCTGAGGCAACAAGGGGAGTGCCTTGAAACTGAGGGGATACGACAAAGGGGTTCTTTTTAGCGGTTAACGCGCAAACTTGTGTCTTCTGGGGGTTAAACTGGACTAGATTTAGTCGCCCCCCAATCCGAGACTCTGTCCAGCAGAGACTCGACTTCAGACACAAGTTTGTCCCGGCACTCAGAGACGTTTTCCCGAGAAATATTGGCTCGGCCGGTGTAAAGAGCATCACCAGTGCTGTCATCTGCATAGCAATGAATGCTACGGGTTTGCAACATATCATTGATATGCAGAAGAAACAGCGTTGGCGATAGCACGCAGCCCTGTGGAACACCAGCATTAATAAGCTTGCAATCGGAGCTTGCACCGTCTACAACGACCTTGATGCTCCGATCTGCAAGAAAACTGGTGATCCAATCGCACAATTTCTCGGGAAGCCCATAGGAAGGGAGCTTCGAAAGAAGCGCTTTGTGCCAAACCCGATCGAAGGCCTTCGCAATGTCCAAACTAACGGCCAATGCCTCCCCCTTGGACTCTACTGCCTCCGCCCATCTGTGAGTTAGGTAGACCAGAAGATCACCAGCTGACCTACCACGGCGAAAACCGTATTGGCGGTCACTAATCAGCTGGTGATCCTCAAGGTACCTCATGAGCTGGCAGTTTACAATGGACTCCATTGTTTTGGAGAACAAGGAGGTGATGGCGATAGGCCGGTAGTTAGACGGGTCTGAGCGGTCGCCTTTTTTAGGGATCGGGTGGACGAAAGCCGTCTTCCATGATTTTGGGACTACGCCTAGGGAGTAGGATAACCGGAAAAGACGCGTTAAAACCGGTGCCAACTCTGGAGCACACGTCCTCAGCACAATTGGGGGGATTCCATCAGGCCCACTCGACTTATGGATGTCCAGGGAGAGGAGTGCTTTGCGAACCGAGCGCTGAGTGAAGTGCACTTCCGGCATGGAGCACTCACACCGCGGGATGGTCGGCGGCGTACTCCCCCCGTCATCGAGAGTCGAGTTAGACGCAAAGAAAGAGCCTAGAAGATCGGCTTTCTCCTTTGCGGTGTGGGCCAGTGAGTCGTCCTCCCTGTGCAGAGATGGAAGAGATGGCTGACAGAAATTCCCCTGGACAGCCTTGGCGAGAGACCAGAATGCACGGGTTCCAGAAGGAAGACGAACTAGTCTCTCGCCAATTCTGCCTATGTGCTCTGACTTTGCCTTGGCAATGACTCTTTTGAAGGACCTAGAGGCGGAATTATACTTCTTTTTAGAGCGCTGGTGTTTACATCCCTGGACGCTGATGCGTCAGCCCAGGCTTGGTAGCACTCCTGCTTATAGCATGATGCTATTTTACAGGAGCGACCAAACCATGGCTGAGATTTGCCTCCAATGGGCACCACAGAGGAAGGAATAAAAAGTTCCATACCCTGAAGTACCACATCAGCGACAGAATCCGCAACAACGTTGGGATCATCCGGCGAGAAGCAAACCCGCCCCCAAGGGTAGGATGCAAAGAAAGACCGCATCCCATCCCAATCGGCTGACCTATAGTGCCAAACACGGCGGCAGCCTGCAGAATGCAACCGCGATTTCAGCGTGAGTGGCACCACACTCCGGACAAGACAATGGTCCGAGGAGCCTAAAGGGGCGTCGACGGAAATCTGATATCCGTCCGGGTGAGAGGTCAGCAGAAGGTCCAACAGGGAAGGTGCATGATCCTCCACATCTGGAATCCGCGTAGGCGAAGTAACCAGTTGTGTCAGACCATATGCCAAGGCAAAATCATGAACAGATCTCCCCCGCATGATCGGTTAAACGTGAACCGAGCCATTCGGCGTGATGGGCGTTGAAGTCGCCGAGGATCACGATCTCTGCGGAGGGGATCTGCTGTAGCAACGAATCTGCAGCCATTTGGACGTGGTCGAAGAGTCGGTCTGTTTCGGCATTACCGCTATGGGACCTATAGAGGCACCCGTAGACGCGCGGATGGTCGTCGCTGTCTACGCGTAGCCAAAGGATGGACAGGTCCGAACCTTCAAGTCTGCCGAGGCGTCGAGAACAGATGTCCTCTCTGACGTAAACGCAAACTCCAGCCCGAGGCACAAAGGAGTGTTCCAGTTTGTACCCCGGGCAGGAGAGATACGAGACATCAGCCGGAGAGGACACCTGCGTCTCGGTCAGAAAGAGCAGAGCCGGCCTCGCCGTCTCGAGATGGTAGTGGACGGCGTTTAGGTTAGAGTGAAGTCCCCTGATATTGCAGAAATTCACGGACAGCGTGGCAGGGGTCGCCTTGGTCTTGTTGCTCCGTTTGCCCCGAGCAGTTTTAGTCTTGAGCGGAATATTGCCCCCCCCCAGAATACGCGGGGCAGCCTGAGCACCCACGCTCAGAAGTGGAGAAACATGGTCGTGGATGCTCAGCGAGGGATTCTCCAGGGGTGCTGGTACCCTCCTGGGGTAGTCTATCATTTAATTCCGCTACCATGTTGATGGGGGGGGGATTTGGGCCTCCGGCCACCTGCACTCACCAGACGAAACGCGGAAGCGGAGCTTCCACTTCACGCCGGTATTCTGTGAGGTCGTGGTACCACCCCGGTTTGAGCCGGCCCATACGTGCAACAGCAAAGCTGCCGCGTGGCTCTACCACTGTCAAAGATAAATTAGAATCCTTTGTGTGTCTTTTTATAACTATGGGACGTAATGGAGCATTGGGTTTTTGTATTTTTGGTAACCCATACAACTTTGGTGATTTGGCGCACGTAGGTATTTTCCATTTTACGTCCAGATTTAATTTTTCGGAGTGTTTCTTTATGAGGTCACTAGTTGTTTTTAGTGTGCTATTTGTTGGGTCGTTTTTAACCTTTTTATAAGTGCTTACATCCGACAAAAGTTCTTATATTTTAGAATTATAATCTGACTTATCTATGACTACCGTGGCGTTTCCCTTATCTGCGCGGAGAATCGTGAGTTCTGGTTTATTGCGTAGGTTCTTTAACGCTATAAATTCGTCTTTGGGAAGATTCGGTTTAGGCACTGAACATCGACGTAACATAGACGAAATGTCTTGACGTATCGCCTCCATTTTCTATATGTTTGTTTTTACATTCGTTATATTTACTGATTTCGCGTTTATGTAATGTTTCCATGCATGTGTGAATGTGGAGTCTCCTACATAGGACAAAAAGATCAATTAAAACACGCGTTATAGAACATATAGCTGATGTGAAGAATCGACGCTCTGGGAAGTCTGCAGTCTGTGAACACGTACAGTATCGCCCTCGTCACTACATCCGATTTAATAGACCAAAAATCCTCGCTTAACAACACCGATTCATTCCATGGATAATTCGCGAGGCTATTGAAATCAAAAAACATCCTAATTTCAATAGAGAAGATGGCTGGGTGCTACCATCTGCTTGGGATCCTGTAATAAATAAAATTAAATTCCCACCCAAGCATACAACTGCAAGACTTCAAGATACCATAAGTTCATATTCATATTTTGACGTTGAACATCTCAGTCCTCCCCGTGACCATGGGCGCTGTAAAGCGCTCGAAACGTCGGGTATTTATAGTTAAATATACGCGATAAAATCCGTAAAAACTAGTATTATTTCAATAAACCATCATTTGTTCTATCAATTATCTCCTTTAGACTATTGAAAGATTCACTTAAAATATTATGCTGACTTAACAGTCGCTTTATTGCTTGATGACAAATAAATCGTTTGTTGTTGTACCTATCTTCTAACAAAACCACCGCCCATGAAAATCCGCAACACCAGAGGAATTGCAGATGCGTTGCCGGCCTTTTAGAAAGGAGTAGTAAGCTCTTTTCTTGAAAGTCCCTGAGTCGTATTGGTCTGGAAAAGTCGCCGGTGGTAAACTATTCCACAGAGAAGTTGTACGTGGAAGAAACCTCCTAGTAAAACGTACAGTAGTGGTTCGTCAATCATCGAGATGGTGATAATGGCATCGGGAATTTTAACGCGATGTGCGTACGTGAAATTTGGCGGCAAACGCGGGAAACCATCTTTCTTAAACTGAATTTTTCCGAGATAAAAATTTTACATTCATTCGTTCATAAAAGTCTATTTAATTTCACTGCTTAACTTAGGTCTCCTCTGCTAAAAGGAAGATTTGTCTTAATATCACTCTTAGCAGCCATTTTATTATAGTAAAACTGTTGGCGGGCGGGCTCGCCATGAAAGATTTTTATTATTATTTATCGAGAGACGCATAATGTGATCATGTGGTAATAGATTATCTTATTACGTATTTAACGTGGTGGAGCACGATGCAGTTACAGTATAGTTGTAGCATAAATAGGTAAAAAGGAAAGTCCGCACTCTCACAGGATACCAGTGTAAAATAGTAGCTTAATGTTGCTGTGTTTTGTATGGTGAGTATACTGGAGACCCTTTTTAATGGATACGAGGCATTGTATCCTAGTCCTCAGGGATGACAGCACATCTGTATTTTGATTCATAATCTAGGAAATATGTAAATATCTATGTTCCATAATAAGTGGATACTACTTACTATCAGCTGGACTGTGTATTCGTTTGTTACCATTATTCTATAAAAAATGTACACATATTACATCAGTATTAGTTGCAAAAGACGTTGGGTGGTCACTATATTGCTGTACTAGTTGTTACCCGCGGCTTCGCCCGCATGGTCACTGTGAAATGAACTATCCATTGCTTTTTGAACTGAAAGAAAAGTGAGATTTATAGATTTGTCAGAGACGCAGTCATTAAAAGGAAACTGACCAAAATTGATTCGTCAGCCTATTTAAATGTTTTGAAACGCAGCGTATAGGAAAGCATGAAAATAGCCTAATGATTTCTTAAATATACGCGAACACTACACATTGAATAAAACTATTATTTACGGATTTTATCGCGTTTAATTACTTTAATTTATTTTTATTATTATTCCTACGTTTCGGGTGCTTTACAGCACCCATGGTCACGGGTGGGGAGGGGCTGAGATGTTTGACGTCCTAGTGTCATAGTTAGTCCGGCTACCTTCAGTTTTTTTAATATTAATTTTTGGTCCGATTTACGCAAAACGAGCTTATAGTATCATGAAGTCTTGCAGTGGTATGCTTGGGTTTTGGTGGAATTTTGTTAATTATAGGATCCCAAGCAGATGGTAGCACCCAACCATCTTCTCTATTGAAATTTGGATGTTTTTTAATTTCAATAGCCTCGCGTATCATCCTTGGTAGGAATCGGTGTTCTTTTGCGAGAATTTGTGGTTTATCAAATCTAATGTAATGGTGGGGACGATCTTGAACATGTTCGCAGACTGCAAACTTCCCGGAGCGTTGGTGCTTCACATCAGCTATATGTTCCTTCGCGCGGGTTTTTATAGATCTCTTTGTTTGACCTATGTAAGAGAGACCACATTCACAATCTAGCTTGTACACACCTGCATCTTGTTAGAAGAATATTACATTTGATGGATGGTAAAAATTGACTAATCTTCTTCAGCGGCTTGTAGTATGTCTTAATGGACGCTCGCTTCAAGATGTAGCCAATTTTGTCCGTGACTCCTCTGACATATGGTAGTAGAGCAGGCGCGCGCTCGATTGTGGCCGGCTTCACTCGTTCACTGTGACGTTGGCGCGGGACCCGAAGCTTGTTGTCTTGCAATACTTGCTTGACGTGCTGAAGCTCCTCGGCCAGATGTTTTCTGTCACAGATCCCTCGTGCTCTCTGAAACAAAGATTTACCCACGGTAGCTAACTGTGAAGGATGATGGTGAGATTCACCATTTAGATAGCGGTTGGTATGGGTCTTTTTCCTATACAAAGTGTGACCAATAGTGTTATCAGGATTTCGGATGACTAAAACATCTAGAAAGGCTAAAGAATTATTTGTCTCTAACTTCATTGTGAATTGTATTTTAGAGTTTATGGAGTTAAGGTGGTCTAAAAATGCAGTTACTTTGTCAGATGGTAAAATTGTGAAAGTGTCGTCTACGTACCGCTTGTAGAACCCTGGATTTACAGGAGCAGTAAGAAGGGCTTTCTCCTCAAAGTCCTCCATGAATATGTCGGCGACTATGGTAGACACCGGTGAGCCCATCGCCACACCATCTACTTGCTTGTAGAACTCCTCCTTCCACAATAGATAGCCAGATATGAGGCAATGTTCAAGTAGTTTTGCATATTCTTGAAGCATGTTATTTTCTTCTAGCTTCCTAGTTACAATTGAGATGAAGTTCACAATAGGTAGGCATGTAAATAATGACTGAACATCAAAACTGACCATAGTTTCATCGTTAGCGAGATGTAGGTCTTTTACTTCACTCACAAAATGGTACGAATCCTTTGTGTGTGCTCTGATATGTCCTCTCAGTGGTGACAGTATTTTTGCTAAGTATTGTGCCAGCTTATAAGTCGGTGAATCGATCTGGCTCACTATGGGACGTAGTGGAGCGTTTGGTTTGTGTATCTTCGATAACCCATACAACCTCGGTGGTTTGGCACATGATGGTATTAGCGAATTCACGTCGAGATTTAATTTTTCGGAGTATTTCTTTATTAAATCGCTAGTTGTTTTAAGCGTGTTAGTTGTATGGTCTGTTTTGACCTTTTTATATGTACTTTCGTCCGATAAAAGTTGTTGTATTTTAAAATTATATTCCGACGCGTCCTTTACTACCATAGCATTTCCTTTATCCGCGCGGAGAATAGTGAGTTCTGGTCTGTTCCGTAAGTTATTTAGCGCTGTAAATTCGTCTTTGGGAAGGTTTGGTTTCGGCACTGAACTACGACGTAACAAGGACGAAATATCTTGACGGATCAAAAATTAATATTAAAAAAACAGAAGGTAGCCGGACTAACTATGACATTGGGACGTCAAACATCTCAGTCCCCCCCCCCCGTGTCCATGGGTGCTGTAAAGCACCCGAAACGTCGGGATATAAATTAAAGTAATTAAACGCAATAAAATCCGTAAATAATAGTTTTATTCAATGAAAATAGCCTGTTTATTCCATATGAATATGGGATATTTTTTAATAAAAGGAAACTGAGCAGAATTATCCGTCAGGGATGCAGACTTTTGAAAAGAAACTGAGCTAAATTGATTCGTTAAAGATGCAGTTTTCTGAATTGAAAGGAAACTGAGCCATATAAAAGATCCGTCAGAGATGCAGCCTTTTGAGTTGAAAGGAAACTGAGCTTAATAGGTCCGGCAGAGGTGCAGAATTTGGAATTGAAAAGAAACTGAGCTAAATAGGAAATTTTGAATTGAAAGGGAAGATCTGTGGGAATTCTGATTAATTGATTGTGGGAATTTTTGGAAAAAAAAACTAACTGAACACTGTTTTAAGACGCTACTGTACACAATGTTATATGTTTTTCCATTCGAGGAAAGAATGTGGAGATTCGGGGCATTTGACACACGCGAACATGCTACATACAGCTGACCATTAGAGATGCACGGTTTTTCTAAGTTGACACCCGCTACCTGAAACGTTTGCCCTTGCGCTTTATTAATTGTCATTGTAAAACTGAGCTTAATAGGGAACTTCAACCTTTTGAATTGAGAAGGAAGATCTGTGGGAATTATAGGGATCTGCGGTATAATAACATTTTCACCTTTTACTACGCCTGTCAAAATCGTAGCACCGATTATGTTCCGTCCAAGATGTGCCACAAGCAGCCTTGTTCAGTTACATAACCGAGGAGCATCTAAATTTCGCATTAGCATGACTGGGACGCCTAATTTTAATTGAAGCTTATGTGAGGACACACCTGACAACTCTAGAGAATTTAGAAACTCTGCGGAATATGAAGTGCTCTGTTCTGTGTCCATAACTATGTCTACTGACAAATACTCTGTTATTTCTCCTGCTGCTTCGCTTAATATATCTGAATTTATTTTGTTAACGCTCTCAGTTTGTGGTGCAAGAATCGCCCTTTCACATAACCATTTGTTTTCATGCATGTTGTTCATTAAATCTGAATAAACGCTCGCAATTAATTCGGAATGACTCTGTACTAAATTACAAAAATCTCTCGTCAATTTAACGCAGCCCTCAGCATCCGTTTCCAACCGCCCATTGCCAATTAATAATAGTGTGTCAGCATAGTTTTCAGAATTGATATCATTATACAAATGCACTCTCATATTCGTAGTTAAACTGAATTTTGTCACCTTGTTCCACAAAATAGACGACTTGAGGCATGTTTTACATGCCTCAAGCATGTTTTAATTTCATCTGCAGGTGTGTCCTTTTGAATGACAGGTAAAGTTTGGCGAAAGTCACCAGCCAGTAAAACCACCATTCATCCCATTACATCGATATTGCTGCGCAAACCTTAGAGCGTTCGATTTAGTGCTTCTACAGCTTTTTTATACGAGATTCTACTTTTGTCTCACACTAAAAGTTTCAATGTCGTAGCATTATACCTCGTGCACTATTTTTGCTAAAGTTGCAGATCGGCGATTCTTCTTGGGCTAGTACCTTCGCAAAATGTCTTCCGCCATGTACTCTTTATATTTGTCCCACAATTAATGTGCATTAGATAGCCCGCAAGATGATATGAGAGTTGCATAAAGATCCCTGATTTTGGCTGGTGACTGGCACTGCACAGCTTCCTCCATTGTTTCATCCCAGTGATTATCGTTTTCTAAAAGATGCAGAGCTTCACATACTTCTCTATAAGTTGCGCATTCCTGACCGTTGACAGTTTTAAGGTCTTTATATCCTGTAGGACCCCGAACATGGTGCAGCAGCAATCGTAAACAGAAACATTCAAAATTAGTTACATGGACGGTATACACACGACCAAGGGCATCTGATGACTTTATACCGGGCCAATTTGCAACAGGCGCGCCTTGAATACGGCGTTTCCACTCCTTCCTAGATGTGTTCCAAGTATAATAGCGGGGGATTTCAGAATATAACAACGTTTTTGCAAAGGGGTCGGTTTGACAAAGTTGAAAGATGGCTGTTAGTGTAGTTTTTGGCGGTGATGCAATTCTTTCTTGGAAATTTCTTTCGGTGAAATATACACGCTCTCCATTTTCTAAGTGCACAGCATGGTGAGTAACTGTTGGGTGCCTTTCGTGTAAAGTGAAGCCAAGGAGATGCCACGCTGTCTCGTTACTGCTGACATAACAACCTGCTTCAAAGGTCTGTACTTCAATAACGGGATTTGACTCACCTTCACTCTTGAGATTAAATATTGCTTGGTCGCTTCCTTTATTTATGTACTTACTTGTTTGCGCAGATAGAGCTACATGCTTCTACATTAATGTGGGCATTAAACATTTTACATAGAATGGGCGAATACGGGACAATCCAGCAGTTATCTAAGATTTCGAACGCTCCAGAGCAAGATTTGATTGTAACTTTCCTGCCACCATCATCGGGAGTTCTGCATCTGTATAAATGGTAGCCATTGTCATTGTGCGCTGTTTCTTTTAATAGCTGTTTAGGGAGTTTCTTTGTACATTTTCCTTCTTTCATACATGGCGATATTGAATTTCTTGCTTCTCATGGACCGTGAATCATATTTCGGACGATGGTATCATACAATTCTTTATCTTGCTAAGGATCCAGAATCTCGGCGCTTATTATGTCGTCTATTTGGCTGGGCCGCAACTTCTCTTTAAGTCATATTAGAATGTGGGCATGCGGTAATCCTTTTTTTTGCTATTCAATTGAATACATGAAGCACTGCACCTCTCCGAAAATTTTCCCTTTGTTAATTACATACATTAATTTTTGTACTTTTAATCTAAATACTCTAGCAACTCAATCGTGTCTGTCAGTACTTTTTTTCGCCCGGAATTAGCTCCTCGGTTATTTCTTTCCATGTGGGATTGCAAGTAAAAATAACAAAAAGATCAGGTCTTCCGTAAGTTCGTACTTAGGCGATTGCGTCTTACTCTCTCACTCATGTAGGTAGCGGGGACTGTTAACGAATGATGAGGGCAGAATTCCATTTTACCTAAATCTCTGGGGTTTACATTGGCGTCGTTAGGAACTGCATCTTGTAAATGTATATAATTTTCAAAGCGCAGCTTTTTTTGATTTAAAGATATATATAACGGAGACGTTCACTTTCTACCTTCACATACATGTCTACCAAAAATTAATGAAATAATTATCTACACCGGGCTAAGAGGTTAAAATAATTTTCTCGCAACATCATATGATACGAATAAAAATCAACGCATAAAAATAAATTTTTTGTTCGGAGTAGGCTCCTTTGTGACCGGGTTAATGAGTGGAATTTGAAAATGATAATCCTCTTGTCCTTTGCAATAAATCAATGGGTATTGCAGAGCGTCATAAAACTTCTGTGTATCGACTACCCGTTGCAACGTATCATCACGTGCTCACAAGACAATGTTTCATGAAGAAAATTGATCACCACTAATTTCGGCTGCTATTTCGTTTATCAAATGTGCATTGTAGCGCCTTTCATGCTCTCATCGAGGGGTCCGATCTGCGTGAATGACGACTTTATAATCCTCTTCTGGTAGGTTTTCTAAAGCATTTTTAAATGTTTTGACTTAAATGTTAAGTTCATACAAGAATCTTTGAATTTTGAACACTGTGTCTCCCTCAACTCCCTGGATAAATTGGCAGCGACGGTCTACCTCAGTTTCTTCGTCACGCATAAAATGTACTTGTAAAAATTATGCTGTTCGTTTTCAGTTGAAAAAAGTGAACCTATTTTATGATAAATTTGCGCTTGTACCTTAAATGTAGGCGATAATACCGGCATTATTATTTCCCGGTCAACTCCGAAGGACGACATTTGAAAGCATGAATTATATTTCCGGATCCTGTTTAAAAAAACGCCGTGACTCATTAGTATCATATAAAAAGAGAGTTTTCAACGTTACTTCTGGTTCCCCAAGTAAGGAAAGAGACGCTTTGCCGTTGGAACAGCACATGCCTGCGGTCTCATCTTTCCATTTTTAAGCGCTGCAAAATCGACACGCCTTGTCCATCAGTCCAATAAAAACTAAGCTATGATTTTTATAATCAATCAACGGATCATAATTGAATGCTGCGTCATTAAAAACCGACCAATTGTTTCTTTGAAAATTTTGTCGACTTTCAGCTTGGAGCTGTGCATTTGCATCTCTTCGCGCCTGTGTCTGTTCTGGTGTTTCAGATGTCCTTATAGTAGATTGACGTTCAGCTTCCTCAATGTGTCTGTATTGAGTTTCATCAGGTGTTTCCGCGGCTCTTAAGGCGGCCTGACGTTCCGCTTGTTCGAATAGCCTTTGCTGACTTTGAGCAGGTGTTTCAGTAGCTCTTAAAGTAGATTGACGCTCTGCCTGTTCAAGACGCCTTTGCTGACTTTGAGCAGATGTTTCATTAGCTCTTAAATTAGCTTGACGCTCTTCCTGTTCAAGACGCCTTTGCTAACATTGAGAAGGTGTTTCAGAAGCTCTTAAAGTAGCTTGACGCTCTGCCTGTTCAATACGCCTTTTCTGACTTTGAGAAGGTGTTTCGGAAGCTCTTAAAGCAGCCTGACGCTCTGCTTGTTCTTGCCTTCTTAGTTCAGCATCTTCTAAAGATTATAGCAATCGAGCTAATCTTTTCGCTTGTCTTTGAGAAGATACTCTTGAAAGGCTGGACTTACGTTTGCGAGTCATTATGAAGTAATAAAAAACCGATTTATAAAAAACGTTAAAACACCTAAAAGGAATTAAATTTCCTTTTTAATATTTTTATAAAAGCAAACTTAAAATATCTAAAAGGAATTAATATTCCTTTTAAATATTTTTTTAAAATCAAAGCAACAAAAAAATTCAAGACACAACACGAATCCGAAAACAATAGCCAAAGAAAACGAATCAACTTAAACTAAATCACAAAACAAATCGCAGAAAACCGAAATCAAAAGCAGTAGTCAATATAAATATAACCGACGAAAAAGAAGTAAGTGTATAGGTACCGTATACACTATCTATACTATTAATATTCCTTTGAAATATTGTTAAACAACCTAAAACAACGAAAACCAATTCACGATTTTAAATAAACAAAATCCAAAATCAGAGTAAGAGTCTAATTATGTATAAAGGCATACCAACCAAATCAACAAAACCGATCCAAGAAAATACACAAATCCGAAAATGAAAGCCAATATAAATCAATTCAACCTTAACCAAATCACAAAGCAAATAACAAACAACCGAAATCGAAAGCAAGTAGCCGAATAAGCTAGGAAATAGAAACAATTTAAGCGTATAGGTACCGTAATAATAATACCGTATAAATTGACGCGCGGCTCAACGGCGGGGAGTTAAGTATATGTAAAGAAAAATTTCGTTACCGCGTTTTAAAACCTAGTAACGACATCTAGCTGAATCAATTTAAACTATGTATACGTTAGTTAATAAGAACTCTCAAAAATATTTTTCTTATAATTTTGCACAATTTTTCTTATTGTTATACCGATTAATTCATAACCACATATAAGAACTGTATTCATTTCCGTTCAATAAATATTACTAAGGCTTATTAATAAGGCTTACTAAGAACTGTTTCTACCACAGTTAAGTAATAGTTAAGGGTGAAAGCGTAGCAATCACGCCTGTAACCCTTGCGAGGTAGGCAGATCATCAACGGATTACTTAATATCGTCTGTCGAGGTTATCGCCTATTCTGTGAATTACAATGTACCAAAACGTTTGAAGAAAATCAGCTCGTGAATTTTGAATTTTTTATCGCTCTCATCCCGGTCCTGCGTGGAAAAATACAGATCCATACATTTTTAATCTTAATTTTGGTAAAAAGACATAATAATCCAGATATTCTGACCTTCTGTGTTCGTCCATCGTACCGTTGTACGTCTTGTATTATCACGGTGGGGCCACCTTGCTGAATTTCATTTTGCAACATATTCCATTTTCTCACGGGAATGATATGTTTTCCACTGAAAGCCTATGTCACTCTACAGCCACCGAACTATCCCCATACAAAAAATCATGCCATGCCGACGCTCTGTTGCGACATGAAATAAGGACAAACTTGTGCAACATATTCTATTTTCCCACGGGAATGAGATGTTTTTCCGCGGAAAAAAGTAACCTATGTCACTACAGCCACCAAACTATCCCCATACAAAAAATCATGCCATGCCGACGCTCTGTTGCGACGTGAAAGAAGGACAAACAAACAAACACACTTTCGCATTTATAATATTAAGTATGGATTATCATCATCTTTAATGCCTGGCAAAAGGGTCTCCGGTTCTCTACACTCACCATACGGAACATACTGGTATTCTGTGAGAGCATGGTCTTGTCCCGGTTGAGCCGACCCATTTGTGCTACAACTATAATATAGCTCCATCGTGGCTCTACCACGTAAACTGTTATTTTACCTACCCAGATGGATTCCTGGTTAAATTACTTATCACTTACCACTACATGAACCTTACGCTTGTTTGCCTCCTTTTCAATGAAAAAAAAAACCTACTAATGGAATCCAATAAAAATAATTTATTTTATTATTATTAGTATAACATTTAAATAGTTACATAACTCTAGTAATATCTTTTAAAAAATCTGAAAATGAAAATAAACAAAATTATATTTATATTTTTTTACGAAAATGAAAAGCGACTAGGAAATGCTAAATTGAATAAATATCTAAAGCGTTATTTCTTGAGTACAAAATTGCAGTATAATTACAATAAAAAAATTTTTTATTCAAGGAAATTAAAACGGTTAGCCGCATTACAGTACAAAGAGGATATATTTAAAACTTAAGACAAAGAAGGACTAATTGAGGTATATAAAAATAGTAATTATTGTATATGGTTCTGTAAGTTTCTGTTAAATTATAGAACCATAGAAAATAATTATATAATATAAAATAATTGTAATTTAAATACAAAATATGATTGTAAATTATGTATGTTTTCAGGGCTGAATCTGAATAACAGAGTGAGAAATTGTGCAATAAAAGAAAAGTGTGTTCTGCGTAATAAATTTCGACCAGGATAAGAAAAGGAATGCTTCGATGGTTTGGTTATGTAGAAATAATGAACTAACACAGAGTTACTCTTACCACCATATTTAGTTTATCCTCAAATTTAAATGTTCCCGCATTTTTAATCAATCTTATTGACAAATCAGATTTCCTCTAAACCATTATCTTCATTCATTAATTCGCAACCGGCACTCTCCGTTCACATTCTCACAAACTTATAATATTATTCGTACAGATCTCGTACTGAAACCATAGATGCCTAGATTTGACAATATAGCGGGAGCACTACTGCGTAAAAAGTGCTTTATTTATTTCTATCTGTTTTTGTAGAACCCGTTTATTTTGTTAATAAATGATGATTTTCGAAATTTCTATCTGTACTAATGCAATATTATTTTATGCGCTATAATCCATGGTCTCCCGCTTCGCAAATTATACTAACGATTTTGAAAATAGGTACCTGTTTAAATATCTACCAATTTAATTTGTAATATTAGTTAATTAGACATCGTTAATTAGGCCCATGTTTTAATGTTAAAGAAAGTCATTTATTAAATTGTAAGTTTAATAATTACTTACATTGATTAGAAAGCGGAAACCTATGCATTCGCTCTGAGGTTTTATATTAGAAATGAATACCGTAAAAAGGGGTTGCTATGAGATTTTCATTTTTTATCCAAACCTTATAATTTATAATTTTCTTAGCGGAACTCTTTTTGGAAAAAACTGAAGAGACAAGCGAACTTGCAGTTCACCTCATGGTAAGTAGCTGCTGCAGTCCATGGACAGGTTTTTTTTAGATGGGGAAATGCCTAAACATACGCGCCTCGCGGAGTCAAGGACGGGTTATGTCAGACTCGCACTAACTAAAACCTATGGTATTCAACCTTTTCTACATATTCGTAGGGCTACGGGAACGCTTTCGTACACATCCTTGGCCCCACCAGCAATAGCAGTCCCATGGCAGCCCCTCCTCTGTGTAACACTTATCCTCCTCATACGTCTCTTCAACATTGAGCTATGGTATAATATTTTGGGGAAATTCTTCAAAACGCGAACTAGTATTTAAAGCGCAAATGAAATGTTTACGAGCAGTATGTCAGTTGCAGGTTACCGAAAGTTGCAAACCGCTTTTCAATGATCTTAACATTCTGACCCTTAAATCTTTATATATATTCGAAATAGCTGTGTTTGTAAGGAAACATTATAGCATATTTGAAAACGCTAATAATAAACGACATAGAAACAAACTACGTACAAAACCTCATAAAACACCCCTGTATTCAAAAAGTTTCCCGGATATGGCTTCTAAAATTTTTAATAAAGTCCCAAAAAAACATCAAAGAAAGATAATATAGACAAATTTAAGAAATTTCTTTCGAGATTTTTAATATATAAAGCATACTACTCTATCAACGAATACTTTGAAGATAAAATGAATGGTTTTTAGTACCCACAATAATTAATGGACGATATATTTATTATATGTTTGTATTTATGTAATTAATAATTAAGATAATAATTAATGTTATTTCTAAACATACTAATAATAATTGAAATTGTTATTTTATTAAAAATTAATTTTCATATTGCCAGGGCATACAAATATTTGTTTATCATTAATAAACAAATATTTGTATGCCTTTGTAGGCGAAACATAGTGTTACTTATCATACCTTTTCCACCAAGTTTGTAACTTTTTTACCGATGTTTTACAAATAAATTATTTGATTTGATTTGATCCTTTGCAGGCATGGCACACTAGGAATACAAAGTGCGCCTTCCTCCATGGCCTCACTGAACTGATACGTGAAGGTTATACGATATAAAACAAGCGTTTAGAAGTACCCACTTTCACGACCCTGACACTGGATCTGGTCTCTGGCACAGCTGTCAAAAAAGTTTCGGCCGCAGAGAGTAGAGAAAGCGACGCCTCGCAATACCATCACTCCTGCTTCCCGCGCGGCCTCACCAACACAAGATCACTGAGGATAGGGCGAGTGAGCGCATCGCCATACCAACACTCCTCTTCCCCAGCGACTCCACCTTGGTTGCAACGGTAGGGGAGGGGACACCACTCCCGCCCACAGCCCACCAACACACATTTGAAGTGGGTTGGCCAAGCCGGGCGAGCAGGCTTAGAGCAGGCCTAGAGCAGTGAACGGAATTTCACCCCCTTCAAAATACGAGGAGCAGCGTAAGCACCCACGCTCGGAAAGAGTAGCTTGGGCGTGGTTGTTCAGCGAGGAATTCACCGTCACCGGGGGGGTGCTGGTACCCTCCTGGGGTAGTGTTATATTTAATTCCGCTACCATTTCTGAGGGGGGGAATTGAGCCTCCGAAAATGTATCTAACTCTGAACTAACTTTGCTACACCTTCGTAAATGTTACCATCGTTGAACAAACACATCACACAAGGCGTAATTTAAACTACAATAACGTTAAATTATTATACTAGAGGGGAATGAGAAACGAAAAAAATATATCTTTATTTATGGTTATTAATCGCAGTATTCATTCATCTTAAAAAAGATGGGAATATTTTTGCACAAAAAAAGGTACTGAAATTATAAAAATAAAATTAGGTAAATACGTAGTTCATTAGTTTGTGGATAAAATAAAAATTTTTGCCAATCACAAATCTCATTAAAAAAATCGATTCCCTTTTTTCAATCGATTATTTATGGTGTCATTATTACAATGCTAATATAACTTTTCAATAATTATTATGATATTATGATATAGGTGTAAAGCATCCGTTGACAACGGATATTTATCCAAAGCAGCCGATACGCAACCGTAGTAAACCAGTTGTTTATCCGACTATAGACGAAAAGGATGGTTATGCTTTTACTGTGTGTGCGGGTGTCTAAGCTGAATCGCTTTTTGCAATGGAGCTTAAAAACTACTTGACCTATTTAAAAAATTCTTCCACCATTCGAATTCTATTATGACTATAAAACGGAGGATGCATTTTATGATAGAGGACGCTACTTTCAAGCAATATATTTATTTAGCTAAACCCGTAAAGTACTTTCACCGCTAGAATGTTACGTATAATTATAGATATCTAATGTAGGATGCATTTTATTATAGAGGGCGCAACTTTCTACGAATATGTTTTTATTAGCTAATCTCGAAAAATACTTGACCTATATTGAAAGTTCTTTCACCATTACATTGCTAATGAGGGCGTTAGTTGTGTGATAAAATTATATTATTATAATAATTATTTGTGATATTAATACTTTCTAAATAAATAAAAAGTAAATATCTACCTAAGATGATCAAATCCTATTATTATTTTTACAATTTAACAATCGTATTTCCACACTTTACCTACTAAGGTTGATTGTTTTAGATATGGGTTACAAATATAAAATATCCACTTAAATGAAAAAATAATTAATAAAATATAACTAAAAGTTGGAAAAAGTGGCCCGATGTGAATCGGACTCGCAAGCCTATGAAGAGTTCCGTAGTAACAAGCATATATTCTTATGTTATCTTATGAAGTTCAATATTTACTTATTCGTGTGATTCTTATCTACATCTATGAAAATATTAAATACCTTAAAATATTTGGAAATAATCCGAAGATTGTTTTATCAAATCTACTAAAGAAACGATTTTTGCAAAAGTTAATTCTCTGACGTTTTTATATTTGCCAGGTAGGTAGATATAACCTAAACTGGTTACGAGAAAGCTTTTAAGTTAAATCTTTTGTTCTCGAGATCAAAACGTGTTTTTTATCTTTGTAACGTCAGTATATTATGGCACTGATTACGAAAACAACTGTTGAGATAAACTTTGCTTCATCGTGAAACAGAGATATAAGAAAAATTTGTTTTTATGATCAAAGATTATAACTAAATATGAGATGTAAACAGTGCCAGGACTGATTAAGACTATATTTTATCCGAAAAACTGATAATATTTTTTTATTCTAAAAATTG
>CAJQZP010000712.1:0-41767 GCA_907164705.1 Parnassius apollo
GCGAATGATTATAGATACAAGAAACATTTGCATAATTGGTTAAAACTTAATGATTTTATAACTTAAAAGGTTTTTTTTAATAATGATTAATTAAATATTGTCATATAAACTGTTAAACATTATTATTATAATTTGCATTACATATTTTATTGTTAGTGAAACTCGACTACACTGTATAAGTTTTTAACATCTTCTTATACCACAGCAAACAAAGATCCAACAGTGATTCTTGCAAATAAATATTTATGATTTATGAATTTACACTGTGAGAACACAGTGTGTATCGATTTCAGGAGTTTTAATTAATATGCATTTGGATGTATGTTGTACGTAATAGATCTGAATTAATTAAAATTGAAATCTAAATATTTCCGTAATTGAGGATGTCTATGTGTATGCATGCGTGTGTCTGCATCTCATCTCATCTGCATCTAAACAAATAATTAAGTTTTCAGTAAAGTAGATTAAGTTTTGTTGTTTTTTTTAATTTAAATGTGTTTACCATTAGACAGTTCATATGAGAGTAAAAATACTCATCGCACTGTCACTCTTTACATAATGCTACATATCATATTCATATTTAAAAAATATGTATGTTTTATTGAAAGGAGGCTGGATGGAGTTTCTCATGAATTGAAACTGGTGAACGGCAGATACTCCGCGGTAGCTTCAGTTACGTTGCTCGACGCTGACCTTCCTTCACCTGCGGAGTTTATTTGCACTCTCCGAATACCTTTAGCAAAATATGCCGTAAGGAAAGAAGCAATTTACTATCCGGGTAAGAATTGTATTTTATTATTTTTTTCGTACAATCCTACCATAAAAGAGAATAGAATAGCATATTAAATAGTTAGAAGTTTTGATGGGAGCTTAATCGCAAGCAGACTTTTGCTCTTGTCTTATGATTTTTATACAGGCTTGAAGAAAATTTTTATTCATAAAAGTGGTAATATTTGGAACGGGATCTATTACATGAAACTATGAATTCGCCGGGAAGTCCACGCCGTAACAGATCTCTCAATATCCGTACCGTTGCCGTTGTAAGAGACAACTATGGGAAATGCTAGAAAAGTCTTATGATTATGGCAAATCCTCCTTACAACGGGAGAAGTCTTTATCTAGCAGTAAATTTACGGGCAAATAAAAAAGAAACATGATGAATCAATTGAGTCCGCGCCTTGATATACTACCGTCATCGACTGTCTATAGCTTTGATGGTCTGGTGATTGTAGTACTGCGACTGCTGATCATGAGGTCGTATACATTTTTGTGTCATTAAATTCTCAGTAGCTGCCCGGAGTTAGGAAGTTGGCGGTGTCTCACCCCCGTGCCTCGGAAAGCACGTAAAGCCGTTGGTCCTGCGCACGATCTCTTTCCGGTCATATCGGTTTACCGTTTCATCGGGTTATGAGAGTGAGGGAATAGAGAGAGCACCCGTGCTTGCGTATACACTTAGTTTCCGTTGAGTGAGGAACGCCGTGACCGAAACTCGGTCTGGAGGACAGTATTACTTTCGTTAAACCTTCCCAAAAACTTTGCAATGTGCAACATCAACATATTGTAAAGAAGTTCTTAGCGGTCAGCCACCGCATAGTATACTTCACCTGAGGATGCCTGGTGTAGAGGCGAAACACATATCGTATTATCGAGGGTAGTGTGTCATTCCTAGTATGGTTTCTATTTCGCATATATATATATATATATATATATATATAATATATATATTAAACATATCGTACTTTTAATATTTAACTCTTTTTGACGTGTAAATAAACATAAGTTTCCGTTTCTTTAAAGCTTGAGATACATTTAATTAAATACGATTTTAGAAAGCAAACAGTCTCGGAGACCTTGCTAACAATATCCTGTGTTCTTTTTAATATGACATGGAATTTTTAGAGCTCTGGCTGGACAAAATGCAACGACATGAACAGAAAGTTATTATTTATTTAAAACAAGCCATTTAACCGTTTTATAACTCGAAGTACATCTTTTAATTTGCGAAGGCCTTTTAGGCTATTTAAAGTTATCTAAATTGTAGGAGAGATTAAATATTTAATGCAGCATTTGCCGTGAATAATTTCATACGCCGTTAATTTCATTTTATGCCGGAAAAAATTCTCTAATAGAAAATTAGTGGATAAGGAAAAACACAAACAATTTTTCAAAGCGTCTGCATCTAGTCTTAATGAAAAGTTAACAAGAAGGCAAGTCGAGCGTGATTTCAACTGAAAAATAATTCGCGCTGATCCTTAATTTCAGATGATTCATAATACTGCTAACGTTTTATTAGACGCAAAAAATTAAAATAAACCTTTGTAATCCATCCTCTTACGATTCATGAGACTGAAAATTTATGAAACATGTTAATTATAAAAACAGCTGTTATAATTGCAAATGTGTACTGAAATATTAAAAAGATTTCTCTTTAAGTCATGTTTCAAATAGAATTTAACGAAGTTATTCCCAGTTCCAATTAAAATTTAACTAAAATAGCTGATACTGAATTCTTTGTAGAAACTTATAGGCCGTTGGCTTTAAACTGCAATTAACATTTTTATTGGTGTTGGCGAGGATCGAACCCGGAATGCTCGCGTAATGTGATATTTTGAGTAAGTGCGAAGTAAATGAGCTACGTCGGCTTTGATATGAACCTTTATAAGTAATAAATAACCTTTATAAAAACACAAAAGAAAGGAATCCAATATAGGAAACAATATTATATTTCAAATTTTTTTTTATTTTATAAACATTTGCTTCTCTCATTAGTAGGGCCCATTAGCACAACACATGAAATGCCGACAGCGGCTGACATGCAACTCGCTGCAGCTATTGGCTCTAAAGGTGAGAAATATTATATATGGATAAGCATAAACCTTTAAGCGTGCGCGAGTGTGTGCGTGCGTTAGCGAGACCTTTTATGATAAACATTCCGCCGCGCCGAACGCTCTTCAGTGCAATCTAACCCTGCCTAAGTTTATGTGGTTCGAACATACTGTCCACATAATGGTTACTGGTACTACAGCTCATGATCACCAACCGACTTACTTCGGTTTAAAGAACTTTACTGTTCGTTAAGACAATTGTCACTTACAAAAGAAAAATAATATCTATATTCCACGCCCAGGGGTAGGTATCCGAAAGTACCCCATGTATGTTATCAGAATTTTTGTAGTTAGTTTTTTGTATTTTTTTAGTGTTTTCTGCCGATTGGGCTGCAAAAGTTTATATCTTTTTTGTAGTAGTTATTTTTCACTTTTTTAAAACGATTGTCTTGATTGATACCTTCACATGTATAATAATAAACTTGCTAACATTCCAGCAAGTTACTCAAAAACGTATACAAAGTAAGAATTTTAGTGTTAGTATGGAAGATTCAAATTTTCAACTTCAATTTATAAATACAAAAGGGGCTTTATAAACTTTTCAAGTCCCTTAACTATCCGTTTTTTTTTTCACTTACATTTCTCTATTATCATGTAGTACTAAAGACTTTATACTACATTACTATGACTTTTGATGTCAAGGGCGGTACTGGTCGTTGTGTCAAATGTTTAACTACCTTTTATTACCTGAAAAAAAGATACGCTTGCGATGCCTATTGATAGATTGATTTTTAAATTGCTTTTATTTCATACATTATTGGTTTTATTTTACTTCATATTGTTAGTAACTAACTAGCCCACTACACCTTTCACAGATTTAATTTATAAATTATTCACATAAGTGCAGGTGCATGTGAATCCACTAGCCCATATTGTCTCCAGGATGTCGTTACAGGTGTCAAAGGGAAATAAAGCAGGGGACGCCCCCGTAAATTAGATTCCCGATAAAGACTAAATAATAAAAACTGCGGCTGATAGCCCGCCTGCAAAGTGTGTTGACTATGATCAACATCCACTTTAGGGGAGGACTTTATTCAGCAGTAGATTTTGATGGTATATGATGAATGAAATATATTATATTATTATTCTCATAGTTAAACAAAACATTTTTAGTTGTATTGGAATAACACATGAGTTAACAGTCCATTTTATTTCAATTGGCTTTGCCATCCCATTGACACCTGCAATTACTCAGCACTTAAGCAAAAAAGACCACAGATGCTTTGTTACCCTCGAAGGCCAAGATAAAATGTCTTGCAGTCTGAAACCGTGTTATTTTTTTAACCCAGAACATTCACACCAAAACAGAGCAATGGGTTTTGTATAATTTAATAAAATTTTACATTTTTATAAAATTGAAGTGACAAATGGTTTTACAATCCACCTGATGGTAAATGGCTATTACTGCCAATGGAAAGAAGTCTACAGATACGGTATCTCGCTACTAAGACAGAATGCTCGATAGCATGTATACTGGCCCGCTACACCCTGCATGATGCTATGTAAGTAATGCTGTTTAACGGTAGAAAGGGAGGGATTTTAGGAAGGAAAGCAATTATACCACCTAGAATGAACATTGTCACAAATTAGAAAGACACAGGCACAGCTATACAAATTTATCTATAAACGTGTTCGCTCTTACTTTTTTATATTTTATTCGCTACATTTATTTACTTATTTTTTATTATTTAAGTCTATATATAAAGTATAGAGAAGTATTTATATTAATTATTTTCTGAAGTAGGCATTAGTAAGATTGAGATCTTCCAACTTCTTTTTATGGAATAAAGGTTAAAACGAACACAAAGACCTCCTGATTCCCCTGATACATCGATTAAGATTCAAAATGCAAATGCGTTGTCACCAAGAGAATACATATATGGAATGGTAAAAACGGTCTCTTGTTCTCTAAACTGACCCTGAGAAACACAGCAGCATTATTCAGCTATTTTACACTGGTGTACTGTGCGTGCGTGGTTCCTACTAGGTCGAACCAATTCGCGCTACAACTGTAATAAAACTGAAGCGCGGCTCTACCACGTAAGAAATAACGTATAATATTGTAACCTTTGTAGTAAATTTGTAGCTTACTGTTGCTTAGAAAATTTTGTAAACTAACGAGTTAAACCAGAACTTATGATTATTCTATGTTGATGTTAAATTGTTTTCTTATATAAATTGTTTAATTTTCAGGAACAAGCACGTGCACAGTTACAGCATTGGTTTTGCTGCCAGCTTCAGCTCAGTCGTTACTGGCAGTCAAATGAAAACATTATAGAAAATTGTTTAAGGTAAGAAAAGTTATTATACCGTATTAAATCATTCTTTCTTTTGCTTTTGCGATGTCGTCCATCCAAAAGTATGGAAGAAATGCTGAAGAAAAACAAGTAACAAAATACTGAATGCTCTGTATACAGTAAAAAGGGTCTGCGATTATCTACACTCCTCATTCGAAACACAGCAGCTCTCACGCTAGTATTCTGTGAATATCCCAAATGTGAATGTAAAAGTAAATGTCACAAAATAAAAATAAAACATATTTCGTTACAGGCATCACGCTGAATATCTACGCACCATGTGACATTCCAAGTGTTCCAGCTATACGTCTAGTCATATTGTCCAAAGTCGTATCTTAAAACTGAAAACAATTGCAGAGAACTTTAGTGAAATAACACATTTTGAAAATTGGCTTTTTATGAATTATAAAATAACGTAAAAAGTTTACGCGTTTTACAAATATTATAGTTATTTAAATGTACATCTCTATGGTATGAATTTTCATATTTCAGAATATTTTCGTAACTTGAAATTAAATATAGAAAAATTGTATATATCATCCTCTATATTTCATATGATGTTATGTTGGTAAAGTAGAAAAAAAATTGCAAATTTTGGCCTAGGTTGATTATTTTTAAATAGACACAAAAGTGTTCGAATTAGGTGATACATAAAATATTTTAATTATGTTATATTTTTGAGGTTTTTAGTAATAAATGTCACTTTTGTTGCTAAATTGTTTTCGAACGCTAATATTATGTATTTATAAAATTATTGCATGTCACCCAATCGAACATGGTTTTTAAATTATATTTTTAGTTGAATTAAATATTTACAAAACAAAACTACTTGCTGTCTACATTGCATAATATATGAAAAAAAAAATTAATCTGTACAAAGTCGTAAGAATATCTTTCGTCATTTGAAGAAAGGACAATCCTTATATTAACAACAGTTCTATGTTAACTGAATGACAATATTATGTAATCGTATATCTAAATTAAGAATTCACTCACCCTTATTCCGTGATCCTTGCTGAAAAAATTGTTCGCATCGTGCGCTCTATCAACATTTGTTTAATTAATTTAAAATAAAGATTTGAGCATAAGAGCAGAAAACAATATTATATTCGAATAAGGGCTTATTAAATATTATGGAATTTGTATGAAGTAAGCTGTAAATTTTCTTTTGTGTAAAATGAAATTATGAGGCATCTGCTGTACATATTGTCGTTTATGGAGACGATCCAATAAAAACTTTATTGTAAATAATTATGGACATCAATAAAACAGACATTGTGTTTTTATTAGTTTTATTTTTTTTCCCTATTATTTTGCTTATAGTAATATAAAAAGTTACAACTATGTTCGTAACAGGCGACAGAGGAAACAAATCAGGATATGGGCAGCTTTCTTAATAACGACTAAAATAAAAAGCCGCGATTGCCAACCCGATTGTCAAGCGTGGCAAAAATGGCAAATATGCTTATGAGGCAGTCTAAGGGGTGCGCCTGTGTTCAGCAGTGGACTGTAACAGGCTGTAACGGTAACGGTATAACTAAGGTGAGATGTTAGCGGGAATGTCATCGTTAGAATTTTAATTTACTAAAAGCACCATTTGAAATTGTCAATAAAAGTATTCGTTTTCAACTCCATTGCAGGCTATAAAAGTCCACTCCTGAATGAAGGTTTCAATTTTTTTGTTTTAAGTGTGTTTTGATAATGTTGAGTTGTTATCAGGAAGATGCTGCTGTGCATCTCCTGTGCGTACGCAAGATATGTCGTAATTTCCCGAACGCTGCCCAGCCGAGTTGAATCCGTCGATTGACCTCTCGGTCGAAGTTGGACTTACCTAGTCGGACTATTTGTCCCAGGTAAACGTACTCGTCAACAACTTCGAGCAGGTGTGACATGGACATTAAACATAATCTTTGTTTTGTCCATGTTCATCTTAAGACCAATCCATTGGGAGGCACTATTGAGTGATGACTTACGGATTTGAGACATGGTCCTTCACTGCTGGCTATATGAGGACGCTTAAGGTCGCTCAGCAAGCTATGGACAGGGCTATACTCGGAGTTTCTCTGCGTGATAGACTCAGAAATGAGGATATCCGCAGTAAAACCAGAGTGACCGACATAGCCCAATGGATTAGTAAGCTGAAGTGGCAATGGGCCGGCCATATAGCGCGAAGAACCAATAACCGATGGGGAGGAAATGTTCTTCGAGTGGCAGCCTCGTACCGGTAGGCGTAGTGTAGGGCGACCCCCCACTAGATGGAGTGACGACCTGGTAAGACATGCAGGAAGTCGATGGATGCAGGTGGCTCAGGACCGTGCTTTGTGGCATTACTTGGGGGAGGCCTATGTTCAGCAGTGGACTTGTGAAGGGCTGTAATGATGATGACGATGATATATATCTATCATATTATATACATCATTAATTATATGTTAGTCTATGTATAAAGCATAGGCCACTGATGGCATAGTTGGCGTTAACATTTGAAAGGCAAACGGCTCATTCCATATTTTATCGCCTTCTTACACCGCGACTGTATCGCCGCCCGTATTTATTCGAGGCAGAATTTGTATGGTAATATTCATTTCGCATTCACTTGGTTGTTCTTCAACGCGGCTTGTTGTGGACTGCGCTCCGGGGAAATTTGTTGTCGTTTTGGGTTTAGTTCGGATGGTGATCTTCTGGATGCGTCATCTGTAACATCTATTTATTTATGCTTTTAACATCTTGTCGTTGCTTAAGAAATATCTTTAACGAATATCTTTAAGAAATATCTTTAAGTTAACCACCAAGCAAAAACTAAGGTAGAATGAATAAATGAATAACGTTATTTGCTTTGAAGATGTTACAATGGAGATGGAGATATTTATCAAAGAAAAATCCTGGTTCATCCAATGAATTAGCATGTAAATATTAATGCTTACAATTAAAAATTACATACATTTTTATTTAAAAGAAATTTACAATAACTAAATTACTAATTTAATTTTTTTTTTGCGCCCGAAGCAATTAAAGGGCTACCCTATACGTAGGGAGGCGGAAAATGCATTACGCATACCACGATAGCCGGTCTATCGTGGTTATGAGGGGCTCACTGTCCTACCGGGGACCCTAAGTGATACCCTCTAAAAACCGCCTTTGGGGACAGGCAACCGGCTGATTAAGCTCTATTGTGCCTTATCATGAGCGACCCTCTTTTGGGAAAAGAGGGCGCAGGCGGCTAAGTGCCGCTGAGGGAGTGCCTACGAAGGCAAATTAATGTTAGTTATTACAATAATTTTATTTAATTAGAGTTGGCCTGAGCCGCCAGGAGACAGTTCAGGTCGTTTGAAAGTTAAGGCGAGAGAGAGTTTCTCGGCGGACACGATAGCGAGAGGGGGGTGGGGCTGCATAAGAATCTGCCTCACGAATTAAATGGTTTGGGTGCGACTCTGAGGCTTTGAAGAAGTTCTCAGAGAGTTTTTAAAAAAATTGTTGAATTGTTGGGAGCTCTAAGTCCCGATGAAGGTCGGCATTACGGACGTACCAAGGTGCGTTCGCAGCTCGACGACAGAAGAGGTTCTGAACTATTTGGAGCTAATTTAATAATACAATCAAATTTTTATACGTGGAGGAGCAACGCTGCATCTAGATTATGGTTGTATCTGGAATGGGTCGGCTCGGCCGGGGAAGGACCACGCTTTCAAAGAATACGCATAAAATAGCAGCTTAATACTGCTGTGTTTCTTATGGTGCCTGTAGAGATCCAGAGACCCTTTTTTACTCAAAACGGGGCGTTCCATCTTAGTCCTCAAGGGTGACAACGCATAGTCTGCATTTTGATTCTTAATCGAGGATAAATGTAGATGTCTATGGGCCACAGCATCCACTTACCTTCAGGTGGACTGTGTGCTCGTTGGTCATCCTTATTCTATAAAAAAAATTAACCATTATTTAAATTCCGAAAAATACTAACACATGTGTTAAAGAAGTCAACTGAGAAGTGTTTTTAAAACTTATCGTATGGCAGCTTCATGGTTGTGTTAGGTATTTTAACATGTATTGTTATATACATATTATAAAAATGATTTATCGAGGTAACAAGCACGTCATCTAATAATACAGGTCTACCAGTATCTGTTGTTTTGGGAAATATATCTTTACTTGTTTAAAATGATATTGGTGTTGCCTCACAAAATTATCTATTTGGGAGATGATGGACAAAGCATAGAAGGAATATTTAAATCTTTAAAAAATAGTTTGTAGGAGACATCGGTGCAGCAACACAAATACCTTTTACATATTATTTTCGGAAGTCTAAACTTTGTTTTTATTGTGGCGTGTTATTTTGGGCCCGTATCCAACAACTAATTCTATATTTGCGTAGCATATTGTGATTGCCGTTTGTTTTGATGATCTTTTCGTCAGTTTATATAATGCATACGTAGGCAATTATTTTTTGCATGCTTTATTTATTTGTCCATTCTATTTTAATTTTTGATCCATTAATAAATCAAGGATCTTTAGAAATTTAGCATCTTCAGACAAAAACAAGTAACAAAGGTGGAAGAAATATAATGAACGCAATAAAAGTAAACATTCAATGCAATCACAATTTGCATATTAAGGTAATTTTGGCGAATACTTTTTGTTTAGGAATTACTTGAGTTGAGAAGTTTAATGAATCTCAGCTATTATATAATGTTTCACTGCGCAAATCACCGTTAATTGATGATAATATAGTTTTAGAAATAGTTTTAATGGAAATTTTATTTTGTACACTTCTAGAGAAGTGTGCGCGTAATTGTTACCTGCACGGAGCTTGTATCAATATCCGTTTATAGAGCCTAAGAAATATTACGCCGCGCTAGAGTGTTATCTGGTAGGACGGGATGGATGCCTCACGAGTAGTTAAAAATTGACAACTGTCTCTGTCTCTGACAACTTATTACTAAATACTAGTTGTTTTGTGATATTTTTTATCAATAATATTTCTATTGCTACCATGGAGCGAAATCGGAGAAGTAGAAGAAGTGCTGCTTGCTATTCATTCAATTGCTAACAACATTCATTACATTCATAAAACGCACAAATATTTATAAAAACACTAATATTGAGGGGAAATTTTAATGTCCGATCTGATATAACTAAAATTTCTCCCTTAACTTTTTTACTTTTAACACAATTTAAAAAGTTTTATTTTATATAACGATTTCTTATATTTACGCGAACAAACACTACACATTGATTAAAACTACTTTTACGGATTTTAACACGTAATTTATTTGATTTTTAATTCCTGACATTTCCAGCACCCATGGGCACGGGGGACCGAGGTGACTAACGTCCCGATGTCAATGTTAACCCGGAGTACCTTCAGCTTTTTAATTATTATTTATGGTACTATCTACGTAGAATGAACTTACTACCTTACCTACCTGTTGAAGTCTGCATCTGAATTAATAACGGCTCCGTGGCGCAGTAGCTTAGCAATGAGTTACAGTGCTGAGGGCCGCGGGTTCGAATTCCGCACGGAACGAGTATTTGTACGACTTACAAGTAATTTTTCCGGGTCTGGATCTTTGTCCTTGTGCAATTTATGTATGTAAACTGCCTCCACGATACAAATATATAGCATTGGAGAAAATCTTTCGGTGGGGGTAACGTATTATATGCCTTGTAGTGGCGGTTGAGAATATCCACTACCCCATATCTTCCCGTGGGTGTCGTAAGAGGTGACAGAGGGAGACAGGCAGGAGATGGGCAGTAGCATGTTCCTGAAAACAACTGTGATATAATAAAAAACTGCGGTTGCCAACCAGCTCGCCAAGCGTGGCAACTATGGCAAATATCCCCCCATGAATAAAGACGCAAAAAACGGCCCCCAGTCCCCGGCGGCTCCGCTATTCCTGGCTACGGTGGCGACCATGGTGATGGCGGGGCAGGGGGTGCTAAGAATCTCCGGTGGAGGTTTGGTTGCCACCTACGACGACTCGACCTGGCAACATATAACGCATGCACCCTGAGGACCGACGAGAAGATACTGGAGCTGGAAGTAAAGGTAGACAAGTTGCGCAGGTATATTATTGGATTATCCGAGGTCCGAAGAGAGGGGGAGGACACGGCAATCCTCAAGTCCGGCAACTTGTTCTACCACCGGGAGGGCGACCATCTGCCCCAAGGAGGTGTCGGATTTATCGTCCACAAGTCTCTCGTCAACAACGTTGTAAAGATTGGGAGTGTGTCGACGAGGGTCGCGTACCTGATACTCAGAATCACCAAACGGTATTCGCTGAAGGTCATACAGGTTTACGCACCAACCTCGGCACATCCTGATGAGGAGATGGAGGAAATGTATGAGGATATTTCCAGAGCCATGCATTGTGGAGGAATCTCACTACACGGTGTTGATGGGAGACTTCAACGCAAAACTAGGCACAAGAGAAAGCGGTGAGCTGACGGTAGGGAAATTTGGAGTAGGGCAACGGAACGGAAGGAGCCCGCAGCTGGCCGACTTTATGGAGAAAGAGGGACTCTTTATGATGAACTCTTTCTTCCAGAAGCGGCCCCACAGGAAGTGGACCTGGTCGAGCCCCGACGGTTCGACAAAAAATGAGATTGACTTCATTATGACGACCAGACGCCAACTGTTCAGTGATGTCTCAGTGATCGCAAGGGTGAAAATTGACAAACGCAGATCATAGATTAATCGCGTTCTATAATCTGTCAAAACAAACACTGGATGATGCAACAATAAAGGTTTTATCCAAAGGACTAAATTACGCTATAACTCCACGCAGATTACCGTACGAAGAAATTATCTGTAGTGTCGAGGACTGTTTATTTAAAAACAATATGCGGAAAAGAAGATTTGGAGGCGATACGTCAAGACATTTCGTCTATGTTACGTCGATGTTCAGTGCCTAAACCGAATCTTCCCAGAGACGAATTTATAGCGTTAAAGAACCTACGCAATAAATCAGAACTTACGATTTTCCGCGCAGATAAGGGAAACGCCACGGTAGTCATGGATACGTCAGATTATAATTCTAAAATACAAGAACTTTTGTCGGATGTAAGTACTTATAAAATAAAGCGGCCAAGAGCGTGTAGGGCCACGCTCAATGTAGGGTTCCGTAGTTTTTTCGTCCGTCACAGTAAGTGTTCCCACTTATGAGTTTGTACAAAAACTGTTGTTTCCATCCAAGTTCAAAATAATTTTCCTAGAAAGTCCTTATAAAGTTCTACTTTCCAGATTTTTTCATATTTTCTAAACTTATGGTTCAAAAGTTAGAGGGGGGGGACACATTGTTTTTTACTTTTGGAGCGATTATTTCCGAAATTATTGACATTATCAAAAAAATGATTTTAGTAAACCCCTATTCATTTTTAAATACCTTTCCAACAATATATCACACGTTAGGGTTGAAATTAAAAAAAAAAAACACATCCCACTTTAAATATAGGGGGGCTACCCTAATAAAACATTTTTTTCCAATTTTTGTTTTACCACTTTGTCGGCGTGATTGATACACATATTGGTACCAAATTTCAGCTTTCTAGTGCTAACGGTCACAGAGATTAAGCGAGGACGGACAGACGGACAGACAGACATGGCGAAACTATAAGGGTTCCTAGTTGACTACGGAACCCTAAAAAAGGTTAAAAACGACCCAACAAATAGCACACTAAAAACAACTAGTGACCTCATAAAGAAACACTCCCAAAAAATTAAATCTGGACGTAAAATGGATAATACCTACGTGCGCCAAATCACCAAAGTTGTATGGGTTACCAAAAATACACAAGCCCAATGCTCCATTACGCCCCATAGTGAGCCAAATCGATTCACCAACTTACAGATTGGCTCAACACTTAGCGAAAATACTCTCACCGCTCAGGGGACATACAAGAGCACACATAAAGGATTCCTACCATTTTGTCAGCGAGATTAAAGACCTACGTCTGGCAGACAATGAAACTATGGTCAGTTTTGATGTGCAGTCATTGTTTACATGCTTACCTGTTGAAGACTGCATCTCAATTGTAACTAGAAGGCTGGAAGAAAACAACATGCCCGTAGAATATGCAGTATTACTCAGACACTGCCTTACATCTGGCTACCTATTGTGGAAGGAGGAGTTCTACAAGCAAGTAGATGGTGTGGCGATGGGCTTACCTGTATCTCCCATTGTCGCCGACATATTCATGGAAGACTTTGAGGAGAAAGCCCTGCTTACTTCTCCCATAAATCCAAGTTTCTACAAGCGGTACGTAGACGACACTTTCACAATTCTACCTTTAGATAAAGTAACTGCATTTTTAGACCATCTTAACTCTATAAATTCTAAAATTCAGTTCACAATGGAGTTAGAGGCAAACAATTCCTTAGCTTTTCTAGATGTGTTAGTAATTCGGAATCCTGATAACACCTTGAGACATACTGTGTATAGAAAAAAGACCCATACAGATAGATATTTAAACGGTGATTCTCACCACCATCCTTCACAGTTAGCTACCGTGGGTAAATCTTTGTTTCAGAGAGCACGAGGGATCTGTGACAGTAAACACCTGGCTGCCGAGGCTCCAACATGTCAAGCAAGTTTTGCATGACAATAAGCTTCGGGTCCCGCGCCTACGTCACAGAGAACGAGTGAAGCCGGCCACAGTCGAGCGTGTACCTGCTGTACTGCCATATGTTAGAGGAGTCACTGACAAGATTGGCTACATCTTGAAGCGCGCTTCCATCAAAACATACTTCAAGCCGCCGAAGAAGATTGGTCAGTTTTTTACCATCAGTCAAGTGTAACGTCCCTCTGCAAGATGCAGGAGTGTACAAGCTTGATTGTGAATGTGGTCTCTCCTACATAGGACAAACTAAAAGATCCATTAAAACCCGCGTCAAAGAACATATAGCTGATGTGAAGAATCGACGCTCCGGGAAGTCTGCAGTCTGTGAACATGTACAGGATCGCCCCCGTCACTACATCAGATTTGATAGACCACAAATCCTCGCTAAAGAACACCGATTCCTTCCAAGGATGATTCGCGAGGCTATTGAAATCAAAAAACATCCTAATTTCAATAGAGAAGATGGCTGGGTGCTACCATCTGCTTGGGATCCTATAATAAATAAAATTAAATCCCAACCCAAGCATACAACTGCAAGACTCCATGATACCATAAGTTCATACTGTGTAGATCGGAACAAAAGTTAAATTTTAATCTATGGTAACCGGGGTTAACTATGACAGCTGGACGTTGAACATCTCAGTCCTTCCCGTGACCATGGGTGCTGTAAAGCTCTCGAAACGTCGGGTAATTAAAAAGTTAAATATACGCGATAAATTCCGTAAAAAACTAGTATTATTTCAGGGTGAAAATTGGCAGCGATCACCGAATGGTTAGAGGCACACTGAACCTGAACGTTAAGTTGGAGAGGTCTCGTCTAATGAAGTCAACGCTCCGTCCCCCTCGTGCTCTAATCCAGAATCCCGAAACCTTCCAGCTCGAGTTACAAAACCGCTTTCAGTGCCTAGAGGATTGCAATGCAGTGAATGAGAAGCTCGTGGAAACTGTCCATGCGGTCGGAGCTAAGTTCTGCAAGACCCGCCGCAGAAGAACACAAAAACTCTCCGATGATACTCTTAATCTCATGGCTGTTAGACGGGAGATGAGTCTGCAATCGTCAACACATTTGACACATACAGGTAACTGAACAGACAGATCTCCAAATGCAAGCGGCGAGACTTACGCAACTTTAATACTGCTCGTATTAAAGAAGCGATCAAGCGGAACCAGGGCTTCAAAGTCTTTGCCAGAGATCTATCTGCCAAAAAGAGCCACCTGTCAAAGCTGAAGACTGAGTGTGGCAACATCGTTTCCGGGACACCTGAGATTCTGAGTGAGATTGAGAGGTACTATGGGCAGCTGTACACATCATTGTTGGAGCCATACGCAAGTGTGAGTAACGATCAAAGAGCAAGTCTTATCCGACACTATTCCGATGATATCCCGGACGTCAGTCTGAGTGAGATTAGAATGGCTCTCCACCACCTTAAAAACGGCAAGGCCCCGGGCGAGGATGGAATTACAGCGGAGCTTCTGAAAGCGGGTGGAACACCGGTACTTGAAGACCTTCAGAAGCAAAGAATTCCGTCCTCCATGGTGGCACTACTACGGAGGCGTGGATCAGAAGTGCGGTGGTCTTGTTCTTTCAGAAAGGCGACAACGCTCTCTTGAAGAACTACAGACCGATTTCCCTTCTGAGCCGCGTCTACGTGCTGTTTTCGAGAGTCATTACGAATCGTCTCGCACGTAGGCTCGACGACTTCCAGCCTCCCGAACAAGCCGGTTTCCGAAAAGGCTTCAGTACCATAGACCACATACATACCCTGCGGCAGATTGTACAGAAGACCGAAGAGTACAATCTGCCACCTTGCCTGGCATATCTGGACTATGAGAAAGCCTTTGATTGTCCCTTCAGCGGTGCCAAGCTGACTGTCGGTATATCGAAGTGCTGAAGTGTTTGTACAGTAGGGCTACGATGGCTATCCGAATACAGAACCGGAGTTCGAAACCTATCCAACTGCAGAGAGGTGTAAAACAGGGTGTTGTTGGAAGACGTTTTCAAGCTACTGGACTGGAAAGGATACGGTATTAACATCAATGGCGAGTACATCACTTATCTTCGATTTGCCGACGATATAGTCCTTATGGCAGAATCGCTGGAGGACCTTAGCACTATGCTCAATGACCTCAATGGTGTCTCCCAACGGATAGGTCTTAAGATGAACGTGGACAAAACAAAGGTCATGTTTAATGTCCTACTATCCAACACCTATGCCGGTAGTTGTTGGAAGCACTATGCTCGAAGTTGTAGACGAGTACATTTACCTGGAACCAATAGTCCGACTAGGTAAGTCCAACTTTGACCGAGAGTTCAATCGACGGATTCAACTCGGCTGGGCAGCGTTCGGGAAATTACAACACATCATCTCGTCAGGTATACCTCAATCTCTGAAAACTAAAGTGTATAACCAGTGCGTGTTGCCAGTGATGACTTACGGATCTGAGACGTGGTCCTTCACTGCTGGCCGTATGAGGACGCTCAAGGTCGCTCAGCGAGCTATGGAGAGGGCTATGCTCGGAGTTTCTCTGCGTGATAGACTCAGAAATGAGGATATCCACAGTAAAACCAGAGTGACCGACATAGCTAACATAGTAAGGTTGAGAAATCTGATATACGTATTTAAAAATATAAGGAATGTGGCAGATCCTAAACTGGTTAAACAGATCTACCTGGCTCTTGTACAATCTATAGTATGTTATGGCCTTACTGTATGGGGACGTGCACCAAAAACCACTATTAAACCACTTGAAATAGCTCAAAGAGTTATTCTTAAAGTAAGCACTCTTCGCCCTTATTTGTTTCCTACCTACCTCCTGTATCAATCTTGTGAAGTCCTCTCGATTCGCCAACTGTTCATCCTGCTCACTATTATGAAACAACATTCAAGCTCTGATACATTCACCATTACCAAGCGCCGCAGAGATGTAACTTTCACCAATAAACCAACATTTAAACACCAATTCGCACGCAAATATTTTCCCTTTTTGGGTCCATATCTATATATCTATACTCTAGTCAGCAAAGTTATGGACATACGAAGCTTAAATATTAGAGACTGTAAAAGGAAATTATTCGAATATATTCATAAACTAAACTATAACGAAACCGAACAATTACTTAATGTACCTAGATGAATATTATACTCAACCTCCTACACACATACACACACTATCACTCTACACACAAGGAGACTCACCTATACTCCATAACTGTAAGTTAATGAAGTTTGATCTTTTTATATACAGTGAAATGTAAATCTTAAAGGGAAGAGCGCTGCTGTCTGAAACACAGATATTAAGTTATCTAGTTCAGACACAGATGTTCACTGAATTGTATTTATTGTCAAGCTGTATCTTAAAGTGTTTGTAACCTAGAAATTAAGATATTCTTTGTTTGTTTGAATAAATGAAATAAATACATAAAATGAATAAATAGCCCAACGGATTAGTAAGCTGAAATGGCAATGGGCCGGTCATATAGCTCGAAGAACCGATAACCGATGGGGAAGAAAGGTTCTCTAGTGGCAGCCTCGTACCGGTAGGCGTAGTGTAGGGCGACCCCCCACTAGATGGAGTGACGACCTGGAAAAGACATGCAGGAAGTCGATGGATGCAGGTGGCTCAGGACCGTGCTTTGTGGCATTACTTGGGGGAGGCCTATGTTCAGCAGTGGACTTGTGAAGGGCTGAAATGATGATGATGATGATGAACGTATTATATTTTTTTAAATATGTAACTAGAGGAAAATAACACGCCAGCAAAATTTGCAGTACTACTAAGACATAGCCTTACACCTGGTTATCTATTGTGGAAGGAAGAGTTTTACAAGCAAGTAGATGGTGTAGCGATGGGCTTACGGCGCCTCTACACGTTGGCCAACACAGTGGCCAATGTAGTGGCGAATATATTGGCCGAGAGTTGGTGACGGCGTCCACACGTTGGAAGATCGTTCAGTTTACTTCGGTTCGGGCCAATGTGCGGACGAATTTATTTTATTTTAGACAACGGCTCCGTGGCACAATGGCTTAGCAATGAGTGCCTGTGCTGGGGGCCGCGGGTTTGAATCCCGCACGGAACAAGTATTTGTATATCCTACAAATAATTGTTTCGGGTCTAGATGTGTGTCCTTGTGCAATTTATGTTTGTAAGCTGCCTCCGCGATACAGGAGAAAATCCAAGTGTGGGGGTAACGTTTTTATAAAATAATTATAAAAGAATGGTGGATATTAATGGGGCTGTAAATAGATATACGATATACGATTAGCTTTATTTATTATTTACATGCATCATAAACTGGAATAAATACCATTAATAAGAACTTAACTTATTTTAAAGTTAAAGGAGTTATGATCAGTTAGTATAGACTAACCCATTTTTACCCATTTTTAAAATATAGATTTTAAAAATGGGTTTTGATTTTAAAGTTTAGCAAAACATGTACTTGCTTTTCTATCAGACATTTGATGTATATAAAAAACACCTTATAAGAAAAATCCGTATAAAGAAAGACTAAAACAATAGCAATAAATATAATTACACTGACTTAATAATAGGTACTAATTATAACTTAGAACATAAATGAAAAACTCATGACAAGCAAAGTGGCTCAGGACCATGCTTTGCGGCAGTCTGTGGAGGAGGATGTTCAGTAGTGGACTTGTGAAGAGCTGTAATGATGATGATGATTCGAAAACTTGCACGATTAAATTATAAGAAATCGACGCTTTTTTATATAGGATAGGGTGACAAACGAGCACACAGTCCACCTGATGGTAAGTGGTTGCTGTGTCCCACAGACATCTACATCTATCCTCGATCAAAATTCAGATGCGTTATCACCCGTGAGGACTAAGATGAAATGCCTCGTTTCCTTTAAAAAGGGTCTCTGGTTCTCTACACTCACTATACGAAACACAGCAGCATTAAGCTACTATTTTACGCTGATATTCTGTGAGAGCGTGGTCCTTCCCCGGTTAAGCCGACCCGTACGCGTGGTTCTACCACGTGTAAACGACCTGCTTCATTTTTTTTTTTTTCAATTTTACGAGGACATGTGAAATTTGCTAACACACATTGCATTGCGATAGCACGGTGCAGTTGAGATTTAAGTTACTATGAACTAAAATTTTCCTTTTTGTTATTTAGCTAACTTTTCTTTTCTAAACTTGCATTCAGTAATTGATTGCCAGTGTTTTTGACTAAATTCGAGGTAAGATCGGCCTGTTATTTGGAAGAAAATTTTAAATAGCTGGCCGTACAATAACCATTGGATTTATATATATTTATATATTAAACAAATTAGCTTGCAGGTGTACAGTTTTAACGACGACCATTATTTGGAAGCGATTCCTATTTTTTATAGAAGTTCAGTTCATAAGTTCATCTGATGATAAGTGACCATCGCCGCCCATGAATATCTACATTTAACCTCTTTCTTGAAGTCGTTCGAAAAAACTGTCAGTTACAGTAAACTCAAAAATGATATACTTTTATATGAGATAAGCAGCAATTTAAAAGTTAAAACTGAGGGCTAGCGAAGGTGAATATTTTTTCGCGTAATTCATCAAGTACTTGGCCATATAGGAAAAGGATTTTTTAGAAAACTTATAATAAAAAAACTTTTAGAAAAGTTCAACAATAGTTACTCGAGTTCGTATTTATTCATCTTCATCTTCTTCTCAAGAACAACAATAAAGCGGTCATTGTGTGCTGCGTATGTATGGTCCGTAGAAATACAAACTTGCTGTAGTAATACTTGAAACTGGGTCAATACATCTTTATTGTTGAATTTTATCACGATGAAGAATGTTGCTGACTGTAGTACGTAAATAGGTCCCCTCGGACCAGAATTACCTTTGCTATCGCGTACTACACAAAACTAACGATAACCACCAAAATTTCTTTTAATCACCAAGAAAATGTTTGAAAAAAAACGTAATGTAACAGCCTACATACGTTTCATTGTTGGAAACAGAACTCCCCTTGCATTTCTAAGTGAGTTTAATGACCTGGATGAGTTCACCACGGAGCCTTAACAAGTTTTAGCAGACTTTTACATTACCTCGAATAAAGCTGCTGTAACTCAGCGGATAAGTGTCCAATTTTAAATTAAATATTATATTACCGAACGATTTTGATCCTCGCCGCTAAAAAAATTTGTGCCGCCGTACAATAGGCCATCACCTCAGTAAAAATGCGCTGACCGAGGCCGGGGAGTAGCGCCAAAGCGTAAGACGACTGAAATTGTGATAGCTCTTGTTAAGTGTGGCGAATGTGGCATATCCACGGATCTCTACTATGGGGGGCACTCAAGTACAACTTTGCAGACTGATATAGAAGAAAAAGAAAAAAAGAGTAAGTAAAACGTCGTTTGTAACAGTTTAGTTCCTTACATTACCATAATAAGCAAATTCATGTTACTCGCTTTTTTTATAATTTCACACGTGCATTCAATCAATCATTCAAATCATCTTAAAAAAGTTGTGAAAACATTTTGTTCCTTCATTCAATAATGTATGCATATATTCACACACGATAACTCTATTTTTTTACTATAGTGTCAATGGCTTACTTGTTAAAATATACCCCCTTTATTCAACTTTATATATTTTATACAAAAAAACGGTGCATCAATATCTTTGCTGGTGTTATACACCAACTAGTTATAAAAACAGACTGACGGATAGACGGACACCGATTTTATTTCATAAGTGTTACGTTTTGCTTACTTTGAGACGAGAAACGAAAACCCATTAAATAGGATAAAATAACCTTTCTCAGAAAAATAAATAAACACGCAAAAAATTAATACGTTCTGAAATAAGATCACAATATATTATACATCTCTTAGGACCAATTTAATCTAAATTCCATCCAGTCACTTAATTGCGCCGAAGCTACTCCTTCAAGGCTCGATGTAATAAATACAAGATATATCGTCAGTTTGGCTTTGCTCTTGTTGAGTAATTGGAAGGTTTTGAGATTTAATTTCATATCAGCAATCACGTGTATAATATCTCTCCCGATTTTTTTCTTTATGGGTAGGGTAACAAACGAGCACACAGTCCACCTGATAATAAGTGGTTACTGTGGCCCATAGATATCTACATCTATCCTCGATTACAAATCAAAATGCAGAAGCGTTGTCACCCGTGAGTCCACGTGATCCATGCATACATATACAATAAAACTAGTTGCAGCCGCACTGCTCATTAGACTACATCTAGTTGCGCGAAAATGCCGAATTGTTTAGTTTGTTGCTGCTGAAAGAGATCTGTCACATCTAATTTACGGACGGATAGCGTTTCTTTTCATTTACAAGTAATTTATATCACATAATTGCTAATTACTTCTTCTTAACACGCTTTTATTAGCTTTGCGTGTATTTATTCATTTATCTATCTATGTAACGGAACATTTTAATGTAATTTTCACCAACTTATAGACTGACGATTGACTTGAAAATGTGCACTCGTATTAAGCGTATGTCGCGGAAATACCATGGATGCGACAGATTTCCGATATCATGTTCTTATAATCGACACCGATTACCCTTGAAGCCTTACGGAGTTTAAGATTCTTGTCGGAACCAGATATTGTATTCTTATATACTTATTTTATTTATTTATTTATTCTTTTTTGTACACCACAATACAGAAACATCAAGTTCAGTTAAAACTAATTAAAGTATGTACAATAGGCGGTCTTATCACTGAAAGTGATTTCTTCCAGACAACCTTTGCGTAGAGGAATGATGCAAACAAAAGTTAAAATAGAGGGGGGCATACAAAATAATAATAAAAAAGAATATAATAATACATACAAATAAAAATAAGTGAAAGTTATATATAAAATATCATATAATAGATTAAATGAAAAGAGTACGAGAAAGGTAAAGTAATTTATCTAATAGCGTTCTAAATAATACAATTTAACAAGACTTTTGAAAGAGTGAAGAGATTTAGCACGACGAATATGGAGAGGTAAGGAGTTCCACAATCGCATAGCGGTTACGGTGAAGGATTTCTTGAAAAAGGAAGAAGAGTGCAAAGGTGTAGAGAGAGAAAGATTGACGGAAGAATGAAGGAACCGATTATGGGTAAGAGAAAGATACTGGAAACGGTTTTTTAAAGTAGAGAGGAGTAGAGTAACGGATTAAACAGCACACTATACAACGCGGAGAGAATGTGAGTATTCCTGCGAAGGCGGATCGGGAGCCATTTGAGCTGTTTGCGAAATTCGGAGATATGATCATATTTGCGAAGCCCAAATATAAATCTAATGCATAAATTTTGAATGCGCTCAAGCTTATTAAGCTGCTCCTCGGTAATGTCAAGATAGCAAATATCAGCATAGTCAAGGATAGGCAGAAGTAGAGACTGGGCGAGCGTAACTTTAGTTGCTGTGGGAAGGAAATTATGTAATATACGTAAAGAGCTTAACGCAGCAAACATTTTTCTACCGACCTCATTAACCTGTGAGATCCAAGACATACAGGAGGCAAGATACAACGCCAGGTTTTTAACCTTGTTACTGTAAGGGATTAGAGTTCAGTCTAGTATAATAGGGGGTAGGGAAGACCAGTCAATTTTACCAATTAATCCAGAACTACCGATGACAATGACCTGAGTTTTCTTAGGATTAATCGTTAAACCATAACATTTACTCCAATTCGAAATACAAGTCAGATCAGCGTTAATAGTGTCAACTGCTTTAGATAGATCTTCAAGAGAGGACTGAGTATAGATTTGGAGATCATCAGCATACAAGTGGTAGGAAGAGGACAAATTATGACTTATAGAGTTAATGAAAATTGCAAAAAGAAGAGGAGACAACACGCCACCTTGTGGTACACCAGCAGCTGTAGTAGTCCAGGTGGAAAAAAACCTCTTGCACCTGAATTCGCTGTCGGCGACCAAACAAGTAACTTCGAAACCAGTCAACTACAGTTGGAGATATGTTGGGAGAGCGTAGGATGCTTGACAAGATATCAAAATCTACAGTATTAAATGCGTTACTAAAATCAAGCAACGTGAGAATAGTAAGCTTTTGTTTCTCCATACCATACAGAATATCATTAGTGATTTGTAAAAGTGCAGTAGTCGTACTATGGCCAGGACGAAAACCGGATTGCAAGGGATTTAATAGATTGTGTTTTAAAAGATAGGTGCTTAATTGATTGTGCACAAGATGTTCTAGAACTTTGGAAAAGAAAGGCAAAATAGAGATAGATCTATAATCAGAAAAACTAGAGGGATTTGACTTTTTCGTAGGAGGAACTACAAATGCGTCTTTCCATGCTGAAGGGAAAAAAGCAGAATTCAGTGAATTATTCAGGATAGACGTGATTATAGGTAAAAGGAGATCAATGAGAGGGATGACCATTACTTAGTTTTATAAAAAGAAAAAAGAAAATACAACTTAATCATTTGTAATATTAAAATATTATTAAATAATTTCTTATTGAACACGGAATTAATATACAAACAATTGATATCCTGACTCCTAAACTAGCTTAAACTGCATGTTACGTTATAGTAAAGTAATTCCCCTCCCATTATATTACCTAGTGGCATAAAAAGGGAGGATATTTTTTAAATTTTTATTGTCCTGGATTATCAAACATATTTCTATTTAAAAGTACTATATTGTAAGAAATTTTATTTAAATACGCTGGCTGTCATTATCGCAATATTTTATAGAAACGGCTGTGTTTCCCTCAAGAACTGAAGTTTTAGGAAGAAAAATAAAAGATGGACAGTCGGCCAATGTGGCGAGAAGTGAACCCGACGCCCGGGGGCAGCTGTGAACAACTTTGCTGATGGCCATTTAAATTCTGTGAAATCGCCACATTTTTGTGAAAGAGTGTAATCAGGGAAAGCCTTTTCGGTGCAGATATGGCAAACTTTTAATTTTTTTGTATTGATAGTAATAATAATAATACGGCGGCCATCCTCAACGGAGACTAGCCATTGGCGCAGGACAGGATTATAGTGCCCAAGTGTATGCGCAAGCACAGGTGCACTCTCTATTCCCTCACTCTCCTCTCTCCGAGGCACGGGGGTGAGATCACCGCCAACTTCCTGTCTTCGGGCAGCTACTGAGAATTTCTTGACAGAAAAACTCAAAAATCGATTTTTTGACCTGAACCGGGATTCGAACCCAAAACCTCAGCAGTCGCACTACTACAACTGCTAGACCAACGAGGCAGTTTTGTATTGATAATGAATACATATATTATATAATACGTATATAAATATGTTCCGTGTCTTATATGAAAACACAGGAGTCGTGGTAGCTCAGAAACCAAGCATTCGCCGTAAATTTTCAGTACGCATGAAACCCGGGTTCGATTCTCTCCGACAGCAATTGTTAGTTTTTTTTCTAATTTAAAATCTTCAAACTTAACTACTCATACACAACACTACGAGTACATCATCATCTCTATGAATATAAGGCCGCAGCTTTTATTTAAAACAAAAATACGGTAATGATACTGTTATAAACAGTATTTATTTTAGATTCCGGTATTTCTTTAAACTCAAAATAGCAAATGATTTATACGCTAAGTAATACTAAACTAAAATTGTCCCGAACAGCGTAAAGCCAACGCCTACGGAAAATGTCTCATATCGTTTATGCATGTGAGTTATTTATTACAGTTTATACAACACTAAATTTTCCTCCAAGATTTTTCATGAATATATTTCATACAGGTAAATTAAAACTATAATTTGAAATAAATACCAAAAATGCGATGTTTTAAGTGACTATACTTAAACATAAATTATATTGATGACGTTTAGGTACGTAGTAATTCCCAGCTCAACAAGAATTGACTGCGCCCTCCTTTCTGCCAAGGAGGGTCGCGTTCGTATACGGCTTAGAGATCTCTAGTTATACCGTTAAGCCAGTCCCTAAAAGGTGGGGTTTAGTGGGTAAAAGTCTCCACATAACCACGCAGCCGGCTGCGTGGTATGCTATGAGCATTCCCCACCTCCCTCCCCCGTTTTCCGGAGGGTTGCCCATATTTGCTTCGGGCACAAAAAAAAACAAGGATTGTATGACCGCCATCAAATACCAGATGACACAGTACGAAATTAAACTTATCTTTTAACCGAGTTCTTAAAACAAAAATGTAGTATATTAGACTCGTGTGATTGTATATATGTTCAATGTGGCTGAACCGATGTAATAATTCTACTTTTTATTTAAGTGATTATCTTTCAGGGGTCGTCGGTATCTATCGTCATATAAATGAAAAAAAAAAAACATGGAAACCTTCGGAAATTGTCCCATTTCAGCATGGATATTGCAAAGTGCGATTTTTTTGCAGTAAATGATACTATTTGGTTAATGCACGAGTGTAAATAAATTAATAGTAAATAAACGCCAGAAAGAGGATATCTCCTCTCCTTCTTCTGATTAGCTAAGGTGCACCAGAATACAATGTGCTCCTTAATCCGCAACCTCCCACTCCACCTGCAGAACGGACTCCTCTAAACCCGATAAGTAGGGGCGGTGAGGCCAGAAAAAGACGAGGACTCGGAAGCACCAGCTTTCCTAACCCCGGAATTGGCGGATCTGGTCTGGTCTGGTTTTTGCTGCTGTGGGTAGGAAAAACAGTGGTGTCAGAGGGATTGGTCAAGTGGCACATTGCTATACCAACATTCTTCTTCCCCCGTTACTCCACCTTGAGCGGAGGGTAAGGGACTTGGAGTGACCACCTCATACCAGCCTGTTTGAGGTAGTTACTCCAAACTGATAAACGAGCACACACTCCATCTTATGGTAAGTGGATGTTGTGACTACATGTAGAAATCTACATCTATCTTCGATTTAGAATCAAAATTACTTAGGACTAAGATGGAATAAATCAATTCCAATAAAAAGGTTCTACACTCTCCATACGAAACACAGCAGCATTGTGCTGCATTTTTACGCTGGTATTCTGTGGGAGCATAATCCTCCCCGGGTCTAACGGACCACATAAGTGCTTCCTCTTAATTCACCTTGAGTGGCACGCCAAAGTTATTAAAATCCCCGCCACGACTACGTGGAGCGTTCCGGTGTGTACAAGACAAGGCCCTGTGCCATCGCACAGAAAAGGTGACATACACGTCAAACGCTCGATAGGCGGATTTATGAACGTAGTACCAGAAGTCTGCACCTTAGTCGCTCTGACTATTTTCGTTCTGGTACTATAAAGTACGTGAATTAGCAAACTATATCTTTTATATCGAATAAGGATCACAAACGAACAATCAGTCCACCTGATGTTAAGTGTATGCTCTCGCCCATAGACATCTATATCCATCTTCAAAATAGAACCAAAATGCAGTTGCGTTTTCACCCCTGAGGACTAAGACGGATTGCCACGTTTCCAGAAAATAGTGCACATAACAGTTTAATAGTGCACGAGCAACATGAGCTATGCACAGGTACCAGTGAAATTCAATTAATATAATAAATAATTGCAACAATAAGTACCAATTGACCGTCGCGGCGAAGAAACCTGCGTGCCTGAGAAATATCACAGTAAAATGGCAGCTTATTGCTGGTGATTTTCGTATCGTAAGTTTCAAGAACAGGAGACCCTACTTTATTGATAAAGATAGATGTTCATGTCTACAGACCACAACATCCACCTACCATCAGCTGATTGCGTTCTCGTTCGTCGCGCTTATTGCATAAAGAGCGCGCCGTGGGCTTATTATAGTCAATAGCCCTCTCAAAAATGAGAAAAGGCATGTTTAGACGCACATTAAGCTAATATAACGATTTTTAAAACCTTAAGATAATAAAAATAAAGTTCTAACTTAAGTTTATACAACTATTGTTGAATAAATACTCTCTTAATGCATTACAGTGTGGGGAGGAGCATCAAAAAATAAATTAAATGATTTTGAACGTACATAGCCAACGTGTCTTAATAAAATTATGTACAGTAATCCTTACGATATCCTTAAAAAAACTATTCTTGGAGTATTCATTCCATTGAAAGTTTTTAATTTCTACGGAATAGCGGGACATCCTGACACAGGTATATATTTACCTAAAAAGATGCCCAAGAAATGCATTAATTTATCGATTTCAACGAACTGTGATATAATAATTTATTTTATTTATAAATATAACGTAAGTTCGACAAACTTTTTAAAAAAAAAATAAAAAAAAAAAAAAAAAAAAAAATATATATATATTAGAAACAAATTTCAAATTTGATGTAACTTCTCATGGATAAATTTTACAAGAATTTAAAATTACTGAGTATGCAGAAAGGTTTTGTTTTAATAATATTTAAAAATATAATTTTAAAAATTTCTTCACAGCAAAACCCGCTTTATCGGGCACGTGATCGCCAACGTACGTTTTGCATAAAGTAAGTTTCGTTCGTGTTTTCTTAAGGTATCAAGATATTGTAAAATTAAAATTTAAGCGCTGTATGAATAAACAGTGTAATATTCAAACACTGAAACGCTTTACCATAGACATTTTTAGCGACATTTTGTCATTAGTAGCGACAGTGACACATTTATTATTAAAAAAAACTTATGATCCTGTGTTTCACTAACATACTAACTAATGGGAGGTGGTGATGTGGGCGAAGATGGTAAATGCACTGACTTAGCTTATTAAGAGGCTGTTTACTTTTGTTTTGAATTAAACCACATTGTTGTCACAGTTACTACGTATTTACGGAGACGTAAATTTTATAACACGCGAGCAACGGCATTCGGTCCTTACCGGCACCAATCTTTACTTTTTACAACGATTTATTGAAAACGGGCCAAATTATGCCTGCTGCATACGTAACGATTTATCGTAGCGATTTCAGACTGTGCAGATAAATCGAACGTTCCTAGTGCCTCCACACGCGTCCGATATCGACGTCGATCGGGCAGTTCTCCGCAGAAGCTCGCGCAACATACATGTTAACAATGGAAGATTATGACGCACTTGCTATATTAGGCCTAGTTATGTGTTTAAAGAAAAAAAAAAGAATCGGAGTCTATACTGTAAAGACTGGCTTATGAAAAGGAAGCAACTTTCTCATACCAACTTGTTATGTGAGTTGAAATTCGCTCCGCAAGATTGGCATAACTATTTAAGGATGAATGAAGAGGTACATTTAAATCTGCTGGCTTTAGTTTCTCCACTAATAAAGAAACAAGACACTGTAATGAGAGAAGCTATAAGTCCTCATGAAAGATTAACTGCTACACTGCGATTTCTAGCTACAGGACGTTCCTACCAATGTATGAAGTTTTCTACAATAATATCACCGCAAGCTCTTAGCCAAATAATCCCTGAAACCTGTGATGCTCTGTACGAGGTTCTACGGAAAGATTACTTAAAGGTAAGGAATGAAAAATACTGTATTAATCAACAAATTATTTATTAATTAAACTTTTAGGACGTATTGAAGAACATTTTACATTTTTTTTGAGTTGTGTGTGTGTGACTTAATGGAAAGGTTTTGAATTTGTGGCTAAGTGGAAAGGTTTTGTATGTGTGGCTAAGAGGAAAAGTTTTGAATGTGTGGCTGTGTGGAAAAACTAGTATTTGTAAAGTCATCATATTTTCTTACAGTGTGTGATATAGTTAAATAACCCATTTCAGCCAAGAACAGAGTTTCATTAATTATTTTTTCTGCTATAATTCTCTTTCTTTTGGTAACTCTTGTAGTTTCATCCCAACATTTTTGCCAAAAACCTCAAAACGATTATTGGGTTCTTTAGGCCTTTTAAAATGATCGTTTACGGACTTAAGTACGTCTTCAGTGAATGTATTTTTTTGGTCTTGGCTGAACACGACCCTAGATTGATGTAGCTCGTTCGCTCTTAGAACAGTTTGCTGGGGTCGGTGTGTCTGATTCGTTGTCGGAATAGGCCAGTGTCGGTGTGTCTCGATCGCTGTCTGGACAATCGTAGCTCGTTGAGCCGATGCCGGTGGTTGACTGCGTCTGTAAAATAGAAGAACTATTATATTTCTGAAATTACTATACTAATCATACAGATTCCAAAAACAGAAGAAGAGTAGAGAATAATAGCGAGAGAATTTGAGCAGAAGTGGAACTTTCCTCATTGTTTAAGTGCTATTGATGGCAAGCACGTTGAGATCGTTCCCCCCAAGTTACAGTGGCTCGTTTTATTATAACTATAAAGATAGACACAGTATGGTATTACTAGTAATCGTTGATGTAAAATACAGATTCCTGTTAGTTGATTTTGGGACAAATGGAAGGGTTTCCGATGGCGGAGTATTGTTGAATACAAAATTTTATGAAAAACTTGAAAAAAAAAAGGCGTTAAATATCCCTACAGAAGAAAGGTTACATAAAATAGTCCACGAATAATGTCATATGTATTTGTAGCTGATGACGCGTTTCCTGTAAGAAAGGACATGATGAAGCCATTTCGGCAAAATGACTTAGATAGTAGAATTAAGAAGGTATATAATTATCGGACATCGCGTGCACGCCGTATAGTTGAAAACGCTTTTGGTATTCTAGCGGCGAGGTTCAGAATTTACAGAACACAAATGAATATGTCGCCTGAAACTATTTAGTCAGTCGTAAGAGCAACCTGTTCTTTGCATAATTATTTGATGTCATCATCGCTTAGTTCATACGCTCCTTCAGAATGTTTCGATAGAGAACATTATGAGGACGGTACGATAACGTCAGGATTCACCACAAAGGACTCAACACTTGAACCATTACAAAGAACTACACAAGGCCGTACAATTCAAACAGCAAATCAGATAAGAAGTCAATTTATGACGTATTTTGTAACTGAGGGGAAAGTTCCTTGGCAAAGACAATTTTGTTCATTAATGTCAAAATACAGGACTCGTATTCGAGTAATATAATTAAGCAATAAATATTTTTTCAGAAATAAAAACTTACCTCATTTTCATCATCATCTATATTCGATGTAGATGGTCTCGGTACTTCTTGATCGTATAAAAAACTCAATAACTCAAAGTACCATAAACGAGGTTTATAAATCTCGTCAGTCCCTGCTCCAGATTTACACGATTTTTTTTATTTTATTGAGCTCTTTTTTATATGTAGTTCGAAGATTATTAACCCTTGATTTACCACCCTAATTAAAATATCACTTATCACCACCATGAGTCCCCGGGACTCATGTTTTAATTTTTTAAATAAAAAGTAAACGAAACATGTTATTTATGTTGTTATTTATTAGACTTCTAGCAAACACTATAATTCGTACATATCCGGTAACATTTTGTGATAAACTCAAATTAACATGCAGTTTACAAATACTTTAAAATTAACAGTCATCAAAAATCGTTCATTACGACTTACAGAAGAAAAAATAAATGTCAAATGAAAAAATAAATCAAAATAAAACATTATGAGGTAATTAAAAATAATAATAATTAATAATGGTACTATACAACATTTCAAAACGTGCAGTAAGTTAACATACTAATGTGTTAGACATTCTTGGCATGACTTTTTTGGAACAAGTAAGGCAGATTCGATTCTGTAAAGATAAGCAGTCTATGTTCGTTTCTTATGATTGCAAGTATAGCAATATTTGCGCTGATCTCTCGGTAAAATATCATCAGTTTGCGTTGTACTTGCTTGATCAGGAATGTCTAAGGCATGGTATGTTGTCCAAGTTACTAAGGATAGTAAAGAAGTTCAAAAGAACAGAAGAACAGGAAAGAAAAGAAGAACAGGAGTTCTTCAGTCTCGGAGCATTCGGAATTGGTGTCGTGATCACTCACAATATAATCGGCGTCCTCGTTATCAGAATGTGGCTCACGAATACATTCAGCTGCATAGCCGCTGCCATCGCCAATCTCCTCATCTTCGCTTAGTAAATCATCTTCTCGCAGCCTCATTCAAGAAAAGAAAAGAGCTTACTCCTGTCTAAAGGGCCGGCAACGCACCTGCAAATCCTCTGGCGTTGCGGATGTTCATGGGCGGTGGTAGTCACTTAACATCAGGTGAACCGTATGCTCGTTTGCCCCCTCTTCTATGAAAAAAAGCCATTCATTTATGATATCTGAGGCTAAATCATCTGCAATGTTTACCGATTCAATCCTTCTACGTTAAATTGCCATAGTGAAAGGCTACAACAAAATTAACATAGATAAACAAAAAGGAGGTAAATCCATTTTTGTCACACAATACTCCACCATGAGTCCCTAGGACTCACACTTGATCATATGTACCTTTCCGAACGACTTGAGCACGCGACCGCTCACTTCAGCGTCTTGCACCTTACCGCAGGAAGGTACTAGAAAGTGCAAGTCTAAACTCTAAAAAATAAACTATTTTTGTTGTTTAAAAGTGGTGGTGAGTCCCGTGGATTCAGGGTGGTGTATTAAGGGTTAATCATCTTAACCACTGTATCCTGGTGGCATTTGGATTGGATTGGGTTTGTATTTTTCGATTAGCCTGTCGTAGGCGGCATTTTTTGTTGCGGTCGTGGTAATCCTTACATGTAGTCTTCCAAAGGCAAGTTTCGTTTCTGTAGCTTTCTATAAAATCTTGAAGTAGTTCGCGGTGTCCAACTCTTTCGTCTTCCGACATGTTTCTGTAAAAGCGATGTGCACGTGCGAACACTAGCAAGCTCCGTGAAGTACTGCCGAACTGAGTAGGAGTAGTCGTTACAAAACGTAACTAGTTACTGAAACTATCTATTCACACAATAGCGGGTAGCGGGTTATTGCAGTGCAACGAAACTATCTATTACAGTAGACGTTTTACTCAGTAACACGATTCACGTTTCACGAATCACGAACGAGCGATCAGTAACAAAACGTTTATTCGGATATTTTCGCGACGCATCGGCGACGGCTTCGGCTGTTGAAGTTGAAGCATATGAATAAAGAAACAGATTCTTTACGCTGTAGTAGAAGTAACACCCGTCGTCGAATGTCGAGTGAGCGCGGTGCTTTTGCATTTGACCTATGACTTTATTCCCGTCGTATAGATGCGATATTAGAAGTGAGAAAGTAAGTGTGCATGTTCTTAACAAAAAATAGTTCAAATTCCATAATTAAATTATGGAATTTGAACTATTTTTTGTTTTGTGGCCTTGGCCCGGTTTAAATTAGTCTTGTGTTTAAGTTTTTATGCTGAACTTGTGGGTGAATTTGTCATAATCATAATTATTAAATAAATCGCTTGCCGTTAAATCTTTTCAAGTGATATTTTTGTCAAACCGTGTGAAATGATTTAACAAATAAATAAATTTAACCATTAACACCATGTCTAATTCTATACGAAACGTAACAAACAAGTTTTCTCGTGAAACGGACGTCGTTTCATTCGCAATGTTTTTCAATTAAACACGTCGTGAAACACTCTATTGAAGCCGCTATTAAAATAGAGTGTTTCAAAACCCTCTATTAAAATAGTGTTTCAAAAGCCGCTATTCATATTCGATAGATAGTTTCGTTTCGTTACTCAAAAAAGCCGCTACTACCCACCGCTAGAACTGAGCGATCGCCGTCCACACGCAACGATAAAACTGGGCAAATGTAATCGACAACGATTTATCTGATAGAAATTGCAACTGCCACCGACAACGATTATCGACAACGATTTTTCATACAATCGATTGATAAAACTGCGCAAACTGGTCTACACAGATTTATCGCTACGATAAATATGTATGAGGCATTAGGAGTACCCTTCACGACGACTTCGACGAGCATGTATGCGTAGGTATATTGGACGTGAAGGAGGCGAGAGGTGTGTCAGAATCGTGCCAAATGGAAGTTTGTAGTCTCTGCCTATCCCTCTGGGTGACAGGCGTGAGTGTTTATATATGTATGAAATAAGAAAAAAATATCTTTGAGTTTAAAATCTAATTAAATAGTAGGAGATTGGGAGCCAGCTGTTAACCTCTAATGACCAAGTTTAAAAAGTGAATTTCTATGAGTTGAACAAGGTAAGTAGCCCATAGAAATCGCCATTTATCCTCAAACAACAATCTAGATGAAGGTACTGAGGAATAGATTATACGTACGTATGTATAATAATTTATTATATTTACGCGAATATATATATATATATATATATATATATATATATATATATACGAATATAATACGGATTTAATTTTAATATACGCGATAATATCCGTAAAAACTAATATTATTTAAACGTATGTATGTAATTCATCGAAGTAAGATTATAATAAAAAGTAAATACTATAAAGATCTTATGGCTTCCGATTCGTGCCAGCATAAAAATTTTGTATCTTTTAGATGTAAAATACCAAACTATCGATGGTGATTATACTCTTTTCTGGCGACAAAAAAACAATGTTGATGGTGCAAGACATTTGGTCTACGAAAGTTGCTTTAAAAGTTCCATTCAAGACTTGGCTTTTATAACAAACTCTCTGTAATGATAGAATCCGCCAAAAATTTAGAGATTGTTGACAATAAATTAAGTATAATGACAAACTACCTAAAAATATAGTGATCGCTGAATTAAATTTGACTTCAAAGTTAATTTCCTTTAATTCGTGTACAAGCATTGCAGCTCTCAGTTAAAATTAATCTTTCAATTATTATCAGCCCATATTAAATTAAGTGCAAGTTTATATTAAAGCCCACCAGACGTACAAAAAAAATACACTAATGAGAGAGGAATACGGTGTAACAAAATTAGCGGTAACTAAGAAACTATTTAAAAGGCAAGCTAGACTTTGTCTGCGCAAGGAGTACGACAATAAACGGAATATCTACTTAGAAACGTTTTATGTTCGGAAATAATATCCTCAAAGTAGTTAATTACCAATCCCTTCTACTACTTTTTATTGTATTTTTTTCTAAGTTAAGACTTTATTAAGGCTATATAAAGTTAAAGATTGATTTTACTGAGAATTTCACTCTTTAAACGTCAACTTTTAATGACACCGCCATGACACGCCGTCGCGTCGTCGAATATATAATTATGAGCACAACAAGCGCACACAATAATTAAAAAAACCGGCCAAGAGCGTGTCGGGCCACGCTCAATGTAGGGTTCCGTAGTTTCCCGTCCGTCACAATAAGTGTTCCCACTTATGAGTTTAAAGGTGGGTATCCATTATGTTCGCGCTCCAGCAGCGCTCCGCGCTCCTGCAACTGCTCCCGGTAGTGGGTGCTGTTGTTTCCATCCAAGTTCAAAATGATTTTCCTAGAAAGTCCTTATAAAGTTCTACTTTTCAGATTTTTTTCATATTTTCTAAACTTATGGTTCAAAAGTTAGAGGGGGGGGAACATTGTTTTTTACTTTTGGGGCGATTATTTCCGAAATTATTGACATTATCAAAAAATGATTTTAGTAAACCCCTATTCATTTTTAAATACCTTTCCAACAATATATCACACGTTAGGGTTGAAATTAAAAAAAATCACTTCCCACTTTACATATAGCGGGGCTACCCTAATAAAACATTTTTTCCAATTTTTATTTTACCACTTTGTCGGCGTGATTGATACACATATTGGTACCAAATTTCAGCTTTCTAGTGCTAACGGTCACAGAGATTAAGCGAGGACGGACAGACGGACAGACAGACATGGCGAAACTATAAGGGTTCCTAGTTGACTACGGAACCCTAAAAAGCAACCTATAGCACCAGAATAAATAATAGTACTACGTACCTATACTCAGTGGTAGCTGGGTCATGTGCGCTTGTTCTTGCTGTTATAAGTGTGCGTGTACTTGTGCGTTTATGTGTGCGTGCATATGTGCGTGCATGTGATGTAATATATGAAACAGAAACTCTTTTATTCATTATATAGATTATAAATAATGCTTATTGAAAAGATTTTTTGTATTTACCACTTTTTTCACTACACATTTTGTACACATGTATATTCTTATTCCCTTTTCTACACTGCATCGCAACTTTTTTCTTTAATAAACTTTAATCTCTAAGAACGGTATCACCTGATATCACTATTTTTGTAAATGATTAAGAGTTACAGAGCCTATACACGTCCTACCGCTGGGCACAGGCCTCCTCTCATATTTGGAAATTTCCTCCGCACTGCCCCAATGCATTTTGGCGAACTTCATAAGTCTTATAAATGTTTCTTTCTTATTTCTCAGCCATGCAGGTTTCGTAACGATATTTTCCTTCACCGCCAAGCACGTGATAAATCATCACTTTTAACAATTTCATTGGTGTCAGTGGGGATCGAACCCGTGTTGCTCGCGTTATGTGAAATTTACTTCGAGCGTTCTTTGATATATAAAAAAATTGTTTTATTCAGGAAGTTTGTCAATTTTGACACTAATTCCTTTGTAGAAAATAATCCTAAAACCAATTTAAGGGTATTCCTCGGATGCGCATATTGTCCACTCTGGTGAATACTTACGTAGGGTGTAGATACGAATAAATGTTTTTTAGAGGTCTAACAATACCTAACATTATTTGACACCAATACATACAAATACATTATGTATAAATAAAAATAAATTATACCAACTTTACAATAAATGTTGTGGAATGCAGTGTAGCGATATCCATCGATCTATTTTTCCTAAAGCGGTATTGTTTTTTAAATAAAAGTCCGTTAGACTCTAAAAACGCCATCAGTCTCTTCGTTTTTCCATGATTTAAGATAAAGCTGAAAAAAAATGACTTAAGTCTATAGTTAGTTGTAATCGAGCGTAATAATAAATTTTATATTATAATAATATTACGAGGATAATTATAAGCTCAAGGTCGAAAATATTTTTTTTTATGGAAGATAGTTAAGTGACTACCACCGCCCATGATCAACCGCAATTCCGATACTGGCTGAGGCAAAAAGGGAGTGCCTTGAAACTGAGGAGATACGATAAAGGGGTTCTTTTTAGCGGTTAACTTGTGGTTAAACTTGTGTTTTCTTAGGGTTAAACTGGACTAGATTTAGTCGCCTCCAATCCGAGACATTGTTCAGCACAGACTCGACTTCAGACTCAAGTTTGTCCCTGTACTCGGAGACATTTTCCCGAGAAATATTGGCACAGCCAGTATATAGAGCACCACCAGTGCTGTCATCTGCATAATAATGAATGTTACGGGTTTGCAACATATCATTGGTATGCAGAAGAAACAGCGTTGGCGATAGCACGCAGCCTTGTGGAACACCAACATTAATAGGCTTGTAATCGGAGCTTGCACTGTCTACAACGACCTTGATGCTCCGATCTGCAAGAAAGCTGGTGATCCAATTGCAAAATTTCTAGGGAAGCCCATAGGAAGGGAGCTTCGAAGAAGCGCTTTGTGCCAAACCCGATCGAAGGCTTCCGCAATGTCCAAACTAACGGCCAATGCCTCCCCCTTGGACTCTACTGCCTCCGCCCATCTATGAGTTAGGTAGACCAGAAGATCACCAGCTAATCGACCATGATGAAAACCGTACTGGCAATCAGTAATCAGCTGGTGATCCCTCAAGGTACCTTATGAGCAGACAGTTTACAATGGACTCCATTGTTTTGGAGAATAAGGAGGTGATGGCGATAGGCCTGTAGTTGGACGGGTCTGAGCGGTTGCCTTGTTTAGGGATCTGGTGGAAGAAAGCCGTCTTTCATGATTTTGGGACTACGCCTACGGAGTAGGAGTACCGGAAAAGACGTGTTAAGACCGGTGCCAACTCTGGAGCACACGTACTCAACACAATTGGGGGGATTCCGTCAGGCCCACTTGACTTGTGGATTTCCAGGGAGAGGTGCATGGAGGGGCATGGAGCACTCACGCCGCGGGATGGTGGGAGGCGTACTCCCCCGTCATCTAGAGTCGTTTACGCACGACTTACTACTCACACTTATAGCTTATGCAAATCTACATAATCGGCACTTCACCACGTAATAACGTTCATAATTCTGCTACCGATCAGTGCAGCCGCTTCCTAATGATGTGGCGGCTCTAATGTCGAACTTACAATATTTTCGTAGCGTAAGCATACCTACTGCGCGAAAATAATTCGAAATGTCGTGTCAACCTAAACGCTTAGTTACCGTCGTTGTCCACGAGTTCCTGGCCTTTGTTCAACAAAAATTGGACGTCACGGACCAGATGTCCCTGGAGCAGATACTGATGACTAGCTTCACGGAAGACGAGATCATCCAAGCGAAGGAGGTGTAAGCAGTTTCAGCCGTGACCCAAATCCGTCTTATCACACGTCATAGAGATGTACGCGGTAGAAAGACCTGTATGATATCTTCAGTCTGTTCAATGAGATCGATCCCAATGATATCCCAACTTTCGTCGCGCGTGATCTCAACAAGCTGTCTCCCGTGACGTTTGATCACAAAGACATAACACATACGTGATTGTTGAAAGATATCACCATGTTGAAAGCCGAAGTCAAGGACCTCCGTTTCATATTTAAAGAACCGGAACGAGCCGCAACAGAGCTGAATAATGAAGTCACTATGTTGCGCAACATAGTTGCAACATCTGCGAATTCGCCACCGTCGCAGAATGTAAATACGACACGCGGTAATCTTAACCCTTGATTTACCACCCTAATTAAAATATCCCTTATCACCACCATGAGTCCCCGGGACTCACGTTTTAATTTTTAAATACAAACTAAACGAAACATGTTATTTATGTTGTTATTTATTAGACTTCTAGCAAACACTATAATTCGTACATATCCGGTAACATTTTGTGATAAACTCAAATTAAATTGCAGTTTACAAATACTTTAAAATTAACAGTCATCAAAAATCGTTCATTACGACTTACAGAAGAAAAAATAAATGTCAAATGAAAAAATAAATCAAAATAAAACATTATGAGGTAATTAAAAATAATAATAATTAATAATGGTACTATACAACATTTCAAAACGTGCAGTAAGTTAACATACTAATGTGTTAGACATTCTTGGCATGACTTTTTGGAACAAGTAAGGCAGATTCGATTCTGTAAAGATAAGCAGTCTATGTTCGTTTCTTATGATTGGAAGTATAGCAATATTTGCGCTGATCTCTCGGTAAAATATCATCAGTTTGCGTTGTACTTGCTTGATCAGGAATGTCTTAGGCATGGTATGTTGTCCAAGTTACTAAAGATAGTAAAGAAGTTTAAAAGAACAGAAGAACAGGAAAGAAAAGAAGAACAGGAGTTCTTCAGTCTCGGAGCATTCGGAATTGGTGTCGTGATCACTCACAATATAATCGGCGTCCTCGTTATCAGAATGTGGCTCACGAATACATTCAGCTGCATAGCCGCTGCCATCGCCAATCTCCTCATCTTCGCTTAGTAAATCATCTTCTTGCAGCCTCATTCAAGAAAAGAAAAGAGCTTACTCCTGTCTAAAGGGCCGGCAACGCACCTGCAAATCCTCTGGCGTTGCGGATGTTCATGGGCGGTGGTAGTCACTTAACATCAGGTGAACCGTATGCTCGTTTGCCCCCTCTTCTATGAAAAAAAGCCATTCATTTATGATATCTGAGGCTAAATCATCTGCAATGTTTACCGATTCAATCCTTCTACGTTAAATTGCCATAGTGAAAGGCTACAACAAAATTAACATAGATAAACAAAAAAGGAGGTAAATCCATTTTTGTCACACAATACTCCACCATGAGTCCCTAGGACTCACACTTGATCATATGTACCTTTCCGAACGACTTGAGCACGCGACCGCTCACTTCAGCGTCTTGCACCTTACCGCAGGAAGGTACTAGAAAGTGCAAGTCTAAACTCTAAAAAAATAAACTATTTTTGTTGTTTAAAAGTGGTGGTGAGTCCCGTGGATTCAGGGTGGTGTATTAAGGGTTAATAGTAGTCATATTTTACAGATGTTTGCGACTCCGTCACGCAACATCGTCTGTCAGCGGGTTGATGACCGTGAAACTAGGACGACCTCGGTTGTCATTGCATCACCACCTCAACTCTTGACAACCCTTAAGTACATCTCTGCCGAAGCCAACCTGTAAGCGGGGGAAGACGTTTAATAATAATAATTGTATAATAATATATTATAAACTATAATATTTGTAATATTATAGTTTGATGATAATATATGTGATCATATGATAATTATTCTTTTTATTATCAACAAAAATAAATCACAAAAGTTTTTTGAAGTCTCTGACTCCCAAACTAGACGAGTCTGTATCTTAGGAATCAGCGGCCTCTCCCAGAGTTGTAATACTAAGAGAATTATGCATGTTTTCATTATTACAGTAGAAACTGTGGCCGTGGAAGGAAAAGGGGAGATCTCTCGCCGGGCAAGGTGTTCTGCCCGGAGAGCGGCCAACATTCCTTGTGATAGTTCGGAGATGTTCTATATATACTGTTTATGATTCGGAATGTTGATAACGTGATTTAGGCTTCGGTGTATTTCGCTTGCGGCGCGACGACAGCGCCACAAAACAAAAGAGAAGTAAACAATTGAAATTTAGAAAAGTTAAATTAAATACCAAAAAAAATATAATATAATAAATTATTCTATATGTGTTTTATTTAATACCAAATATCTGTACTCTACATATATATATATATATATATATATATATATATATATACTTTAACTTGCTTGAAATAAAGTTCATTTTTCTTTATTTTTATTGAACGACAGAATTAGTAATAATACAAATAACACTGCACTCTTAAAAGTCTTATTGCCTGAGGTTACGGTCCATTTCAGTTTTCTTGACTGTACAGATTTTGTGTGACTGTAATTTACCCAGTTTTAATTATTTTTGGGATAAAAATTAGCTATATTAAAAATGATCGATTCAGTAAACGATTCTGAACAAACTACTTTCTCAAAGTGCGTTAATTATGCTATATGTTGTATATATATATACATACACAAGCACATACGTATACATACATTCATACACACCATCATTCATCATTCTCTAAACCGTTTCCCATTATCTGGGGTCGGCGCAGTAAATCTTTTTGTTCCATTCCTCTCTATCAGCCGTCATTTCCATACTTACTCCTTTCATTCTCATATCACTCTTCACACAATCGATCCATCTTTTATTCGGTCTTCCTCTGCCCGTGTGTCCCTCGACATTCATATTCAACACTCGTTTTGTGACATGACTTTCATCCCTCCGCATCACATGCCCAAACCATGCCAATCTGCTTCCTCTCACCTTTTCTACCACTGGCGCTACTTTCAGGCTTCCTCTTATATACTCATTCCTTATCTTATCCATCCTTGTCACACCACACATCCATCGTAACATTCTCATTTCATTCGCATGCAGTCTATTTTCATCTTTCTTCTTGACGGCCCAGCATTCACTTCCATACATGACGACAGGTCGGATGATCGATTTGTAAATTTTCCCCTTCAGCCTTATTGGCATTCGGGGATCGCACGTTGTGGCTGTGACCTGTCGCCATTTCATCCACCCTGCGTTAATCCTATGCTGCACAGCTCTATCTATTCCGCCGTCGCCTTGAATGAGGGAACCGAGGTACTTGAATTCTGAGCAGGTAGGCAGTATAGCGCCATCCAACGACATGGGTACAGGACTGGAAAGACCGCCGAAATCACAGCACAGATATTCGGTTTTGGATCTGCTGATCTTCAAGCCAACACTTTCCAGCCTCTGTTGCCACCCCGTCAGTCTGCTCTGTACCTCGATGCCTTCTTCCCCGACAAGCACGATGTCATCGGCAAAGAGCATGCACCAGGGTGCCTCATCCTGCAGGTCCGACGTCAAAGCGTCCATAATCAGTAGGAAGAGGTAAGGGCTCAATGCCGACCCTTGGTGCAGCCCTACCGCCACATCGATACTGCCCGTAGTTCCCGCGGCAGATCGTACACATGTACGGGATGCTCTGTACATAGCACGGACTAACCTCACATACTTCCCAGGCATACCTTTCATCTTTAACGCCCACCACAAAACCTCACGGGGAACCCGATCGTATGCCTTTTCAAGGTCGACAAAAACCATGTGCAGATTTTTATGCACGCGCTTGTACTTTTCGCACAATTGGCGTAATGCGAAAATGGCATCTGTCGTACCTCGACCGGGTATGAATCCGAACTGGTTTTGTGTTATCTCATACTCTTCTCTCATTCTTTTCTCTATTATTCTTTCCCAGACTTTCATCGTATGTGACATGAGTTTTATTCCCCGGTAACTGCTGCAGTTTTGAACGTCTCCTTTGTTTTTAAAAATGGGGACCAGTATACTACTGCACCATTCCTCAGGTATTTGTTCTTCCTGCAACAATTTACCGAAAAATAAACTCAACCACTTCCATCCATCCGCACTCAGCAACTTCCACACTTCTACTGGTATTCCATCTGGGCCGACCGCCTTCCCATTCTTCATATTCCTAACAGCCATTTTTACTTCTTCCACACTAATTTCTCTCACTAAGCCCATATCCACTGGTGGGTTTTCAAGCATACCATTCCATTCATTCTCCTCATTCATACTTCTCTCTTCTTCTCAAAATACTCCTTCCATCGCTTCTTTATACTTTCATCGTCAGTCAAAATCCTTCCAGAATCATATTTTGTACATTTTACATGTGAAACATCTCTTCCATTCCTTTCTCTCGCTTTTGCAATTCGAAAAAGTCCTTTTTTTGACCTTCGGGGCTTTCAAGGGACCGATATAATTTATCTTGCGCCTCTGCCCTACAAATAGCAACTTCCTTCTTTGCTCTCTTCTTACATTCTTTATACGCCCCTCTCTTACTTTCTTTTATGGAATCATTCTGGTCTTCTACGCTCTGCCATTCTTTAAAGGCATTTTTCTTTTCTCTCAAAACTTCTCTAATACTTTCACTACACCACCACCCATCCTTATCTATCATACGCTTCCCTTTTGTTTCTCCTAACACCTTCCTTGCCACACTTCGGTTACAATCAGCCATTTCCTTCCAGCACACATTCACACTCATTCCTTCCATATCACACATACATTCATACACACCATATATATATATATATATATATATATATATATATATACATGAATATTAAAGTTCACATAGTTCA